>LPNX010786059.1:689-84873 GCA_001517045.1 Pseudotsuga menziesii
AGAAGAAAAACTAAATGTTTGGGTGGCTTTTTTTAATCTGGAAAATGTTTATGGCATTCCACCAAATGTACGCTCTAATTTTCAACTCAACTCTTGTTTTTAAAACTAGGAAGCATGCATTCTTTTATCATTGTAAAAGTAATCTTCCATTGGATTTAACGATTTGGTAATTCATTATAGGAGGCTGTTTTAAAAGTCTTTCAGAGAGCACTACAGTATTGTGACCCCAACAAATTTCACCTTGCTTTACTGGGAATGTATGAACGGACTGGACATCAAGAAATGGCTGGACACTAGAGTACCTAATCCTGAAAAACTGTCTGAGAGCACATCATATCTTTCCTAATATGATTTTTTCTTCAGGAAACAGTGTAGTCATCGAAGAGGAGATGGGCATGATAGAATGGGTTCAAGGGAGGCCTTTGTGAGGTCATAATTAGAGGATATAACAGAGGAACCTCCTACAGATTCAGCACCAATTGAAGCTAATGGGAACAATGGCTCGAAGTTAGCAGCTCCTGGAACAAAGTTGAATGCATTACAGTTATCAACCACTGAGTTTTACTAGGCCTGGAAAGTGTCCTTTGGACAGTCACATGGTTACCTTTGACTGGCCTTGAAATTCAGATATGTTTGGATAGTCACATGGTTACCTTTTCTGGGTTTATCTTTTCCATTTTCTAGAAGTTGTTCTCGACATACTCAGACTTGGCTCTTCACACACAAATTTGATAAACTCGTCATTAGCTCTGATCTTTTATATGACTAGACTAGCTAATTTTTGGCCTCAAGTTTAAACAAATTCTAGTAATAGTAATAGTTTCAGGAATCTATTCCATTTGGAGCATATTTTCCAAGAATATAACATTAAAATCTCTAATACCCAGCTGGAAGAATGGGAAATTGTTCTATGAGAAGTCATTTTTAGACGCCTAGCCAAGGATCTTTAACTTACATTACACTTGAAATCTGAGTTCTACTTGGAATACTTTTAGGGTAATAAAACTGAAACAAATGAGCTTTTGCTATTTCCCTTTTCGTTGTTTGAAAAATACTAATACTGATAGTGGTATTACCTTTCAGAAGTACATACAAGGAAATCATTAGATCAAAACAACCTCTTCCCTGTCTACCCATGTTAGTAAAGCAAGTGTGTGCTCATGCTTTTTTTAATGCTCTTTGGGTTGTAATAGGACTGGCTATTTGAAGTGAACTAAATTCATGCTGAAATCTGTCTGCTGTTGTTGTGAAAACAGCAACCAGGTTACAATGTTGTTGCAGAATTTATTATTGGGTACATATTGCCTGGAAAACCAATTGCCAATATCCTCTTCAAGACTTATGGAAGGATTAGTACCATACATGCTCTTTCTTTTCTTGTAGACTTGAAGCTTGGACATTACATGAAGATTCCTCCACGTTGCATGTATACTGCTCAGGTGTGGCTCTTTATAGTTTTCTTTTCTTCTATGTGATTAATCTCATATATAACCATGTGTATCTTTTTGTCATGGGATTCAGATTTGGATTAACTATAGTTGAGTCTAGTGGCTAACTTGTGAATGTACATAGCTTGTAGGTACAATTTTTGCAGGTACAATCAATCTATGCATTGCCTGGTGGATGCTGACAGGTATAGAGAATATCTGTGATGTGGACTCTCTGCCTCCTGACAGCCCTTGGACGTGTCCAAAGGACAGAGTAGCCTTTGATGCATCTGTTATATGGGGCCTAGTTGGTCCGAAACACCTGTTTGGGCCACTTGGGCCATACAAAAGCTTGGTGTGGTTATTCCTAGTGGGTGCACTTCTCCCTGGGATAGTGTGGATTTTAAGCAAGTTATTCCCTAAAGCTGAATGGTTGAAATTGATCAACATACTAGTGCTTTTGGGTGGTTTTTCAAGCATGCCTCCTGCAACTCCTGTCAACATTGGTACATGGATTATCATTGGGACCATCTTCAATTACTTCATATTTCAATTGCAGAGAGGGTGGTGGCAGAGATACAATTATGTTTTATCAGCATATATGGATGCAGGCACATCATTCATGGGAGTGCTTCTCTACTTTAGTTTGGGTAGTGAAAACAAGGGGCTCCAGTGCTGGGGAACAAAAATAGATCACCCATAATTATTTCCACAAATTGGTGGATGATACAATCTTAGTGTTGTTCTTGAATACTTAGTAATGCCAATTTCGACAAAAAGTCTTTCACTATCGTCTGACTCGGAATGTTTTTCATTCTCCTACACTCCTAATACTACAAAGAGATGGTTTTCCTTTTTTGATAAGTTCTATGGATACCAACTTTGTCACCTTCTGTACAATGTTCAACTATGGAGAAAATATTTGCTAGAATGAACAATCTGTGGTACCCCTACCACAATGTGAGGGTAATTTAAAAAAAAAAAAATTTCAAACGCCGTCGCTTAAGCGATGGCTACAGGCAATTTAAAAAAAAAAATTTAAACAACCATGGATACAGCGACGGCCAGGCGTGGATACAGTGACGGCCCGGCATGGATACAACGATAGCAAGGCGTGGATACAGCGACAGTCAGGCGTGGATACAGCGACGGCCCGATGTGGATATAGAGATGGATTAGACATTTAACGAAATATAGAACATTGTCGCTCTTGCAACGCAAATTAGGGGTCGTCTCTATTGCGACGGAATAGTTTCCACGGAAAAAAAAACACTTAGACGTGGCAATATCCATGCTTTTCCATGGATATTGCCACGTTTTGCCGTGGCAAAATTGATCACTTGTACTAGTGGACCAATACCCTGCACGAATATCAACAGTGCAATAATGTAGCTGAAGTCGAGCACGTGAGACACAACCATCCTAAGAGGAACTAATGACTCCTCTCAAGTGGTCCAAGGAAATCATCAATAAGGTGAACGAAACCAGGATACAGGGAGCTTTGGGTCTATCCTCTGGAATAGATGTGTTGATGTTGACAGAGGGAGACTTGCAACTAATCAAGGTAATAATTTTTCCTTGACGAGAAGAACAAAGGGGATAACCAAATATGTGGGAAAATATGGGGGCTATCACACTGAATGGGGGAATAGGGGCAGGGGAGCATGGGGGACTCAAACTTCCTTTGTTCAGAGTATGATGGAAGGATTGATATGGAAGAAAATGAAACTGACCCATGGGATAGGTATCATAGCTATAATACTGGGAATGTAACTACAAATGGGAAATACTGAGGAAGGTAATCAGAATATGAATACTCACGGGATCCAAGGAAGACTCATTGTAGAATAATATGAACAAAGGTGACCCAATTGGGGAAGCTTCTAAACTGTAATATAGGGTGGCGTCAAAAGACATCGTTATGACATGATATTGTGGATTTTTAGTGATCCCGAGAAAGTAAATGCTCGATGGTGTTTTCATTTTTAGAGAGTCTGAAAACAAGAAGAAGACTCCAATGTGGTCTCTTTTTCATATGTAGTGTCCTAATTCCGAAAAAGGATAAAAGTATGCACAGGAGATCTCTCCCAACCTTTGAGGAAGGAATACTTCTTTACCATTTGTATCCCAATCAGGCCGAAAAAGGTTAAACTTACACTGATGGGATAGTCATTGAAATACTTTTAGGAGCATGAATGAAACCAAGTTTGCTAAAAAATATTTTCTTGATGAGAAGGTTGTAAAAGAGCTTAAGGACAACCCATGATGAATTTTTTCATAAATTTCGGTCCCAATGCCTGAGAAAGCATAAAAGGATGCAAAGGGAAACATTCCTAGATTGAGTGTGCCACGGTGGTCCTTTTCTTATGATAGTCTACATAATCTAAAAAAGGAGGTAGATGAGGCTACATAAACGCCCTTTCAAATAATTTAATGAGCATGAAAGGAAGCAAGCGTGCTTGGAAATCTTTAAATTCTTTTAAGAGTCAGAAAAGAGCTTAACAGAAACTCCATAATGGTCAATCAAGCAAGGGGGAAGTGTTCAAAATATGGAAAGCAATTATGTTATGAATATGGCTGATGGGCATAAAATTTAGAACACTCGTGGGGCGCCCTTGTGGGATGATGAATGGCGGTAAAAAATGTTAACTACGCAGTATGAATGGAGCAAGTTTCTCATGAATGTGTATAAGGGGAGATCCACGTGATGGCACACAAACCAAGGTGGATTCTGGGAATGGATCAGAAACGACTTGTGAAAACAAAAGAAAAGGTTCCCATCAATAGTTAGAGGGTGGGAAATCAAACCCGATGGTGTGAACGACGTCTCAAACGAACTCCAGATGACTTTGTGGTGCGCAAAAGAAAAACATACCCAATGAAGCTTATAAACAGGGCGGACCACATGACATGTGTCATTGTTACTGTTCAATGCTAAGTTGGAGTGGAGGACACCAGAGTTCTTTTGCTGATTTCTTTCCTTCCAATTGGTGGTTTTCATATTCATCACTTGCAGGTAAGAGTACTCATGAAAACCATCCTTTTCACTGGTTTATTTTGGTTTTTAGATCATCTAGGTGCCCCAACCGAACTGAAAGGGTTTGTTCAGTCTGGGTCATGCTTTTCGAGGGAAAATACATGACTTGGGTCACACTTAATGGTGTTAAAAAATGGATGAATCCAACCCAGGTATCTTGGTATAAGACCAAGAAAATATGTCACGAAATTCCTCAAAAAGTGCTTTGTATGAAGTGACTTCTTCAGGGGAGCACGATGCTCCAGGTGTAATTTCTTCAACAACCTCAGGGTTGGTTGATATGTTGAACTTAATTATGGGAGAAATGTTGTCCATGTTTCCTTATTCAAAAGTGTCGGGAGCCGGAATGGGGTTTTTGAACCAATCAAGCTTACCATGGATGAAGCCCTTAGCTTCGACCGAATACTGATCCGACGAGGATAGAGGTTCCACAGGGATAAAAAATGAATGATGGTGCATATCATCCCATGGGTATTTTGAAGCTAATAGAGATTCAAGGATCTCCTCGTCATTGCTAAAACATTGATTATATAGATAAGAGGGATCATCCATGGTTGCAGAGATGGAAGGGTTGGCGGAGATGGAAATCATGTTTATAGTGGTGGTGTTCGAGGAGGAAACTAGATGGTGAATATCCTCGATGAAAGTGATTTCAGATTCATGAGAGTATTTCTGAAGATCACTAAGGATAGCTCGATACTTGGCCAATTCTAGGCAATGGTGAGAATAATGGCCATACAATCTGCAAATTGTGCACCCATGGTTTGTCCTCAAAGACTTGTTCTTGGTTGCAGGTGGAGGTTATACAATGATGAATGGAGTGTCGTCGGCTGTATCCATAGTGTCTATGTGTGTGTGCAGGATAGGTATCTCTAGGAAGTTTTGAGTTGCGTGACCATGGACATCGCACAAGGCGTAAGGTGGAGTCAGCCGAGGTTCGGCTGTCATTTTGGTGGACTTGCCTCCAGTATTCTTTGGGAGCAAAGGGGAAGGATTGTGAACATATGGCATGTTTGAAGGGCTAGGGGGAGGGAGTGACTCTAGCACAATAGGTTGGATGGGAGTCAGCATAAACGAGGCATCAGAGGTGGGGTTGGTGGTTCAAGGTACCACACAGGAATCCCTAATGTAAAGTTAGGCAAATTTAGAGTAGCCATGAAGGGATTTCTCATGTTGTATGGTGGGAATAGGAAGGGAATTGTGTGGATGTGGAGTGAACCCCAATAATTCATAGGTGACTGTGGTTGGGGTTGTGGCTGATTTTGTGGTGTCACCGGGATGGTACTAGATGAGAGAGTACAAAAATATGCTTTGTCATTTGGTGTGGGTGGAGGTGGTAAATATGGGAAGGTTTCTGTTAGTGGTGTTTCGATGAACAATCCTCATCCCACAGCAGATAAGGTTGGGATGGAACACTGTCAATGGTTGGATCGATGGTGGGAATGACATGTTCTGGTGTGGCTGGTTCTTGTGGATTGTAGTAAGTCAATTGGTCAATTGTCATGATATTTCCATCATGGGGAAACATCATGAGTCAAAAAATGGTTAAGGCCACGACTCTCATAGCGAACACGAAACTGCGTCCAAGGAGGAGGTTATAATCAAGTTGGGCGTTAATAACCTCGATGTCAATCAAAATTGTTTTATTGACTAATGAGATAGGAACATTTGAAAGAATTACCTCGGCCTTGGTAGAGCTCCCATCGTAGGTGCGATGTGCCGTAGAGGATGGTTGGAGGGTAGGGGACCCAAGTTTCTTCCACACAATAGTTGACATGACACAGGTATATTCCCCTTCATCAACGATACATCCATGTACGAACAAATTCTGAATTGAGACCGGAATTTGGAAGGCGATGGTGGATGGAATTCTTGGTTTGCCTTGATCCAGATCAAATGTGACCAATATGGAGTCGAAGGAATGCACGACACCAAGAGAGGATACCAGCGCTTTCCGCTGCAGCGGGAAGGTTTTGAGAACTTCTAGAGAAAACATGGTTGTAGGTGATTGGGCCAAGTCATCAATGATGCTATGATATAAGGCCACTCATGAAGTAGCATTGTTGGAGATACATCTTATAGGAAACCGTGGACCTTTGGATGCCCTGTCAATGGGGGGGGGGGCGTAGGTAAGTGGAGGGGCATATTAGAAGTGTTGGAGGTGGATGCCACTGACGAGTCAGCAGTGGCTATGGTGGAGCCATACTGGTTATGCCAAGTCTAGAGGTTGAATTCCTATGTTGATAATGTCATCAGGTGATGGACTCTAGTTTCTGCAGGTGGGGCCTCGGCAGGAGCTAAAAGAGAAGGTGGGGCTAAGGGTGTGGTTGACACTAGTACTTGGTGTGGGAAATGGTTTTGGAGCACCATTGGTGGAGGTCCTAGTGGTGCTAGGTTGGGATGAGCCTAGGACATCATAGTGGTGTTGTGTTGAGCTTCATTTTGGAGAGTTTGACAGGCGCGAGCCATGTGAGGGCACTAGTGCGTGTAATGACCGTAATTTTGTCATAAAGCACATAGATGATTAATCTGTAACTGAGGGTTCTTTCCCGGTTGGTCAGGTTGTTGAGGGTTCAATGCTAGCAGGTTAGCACCATTTTTATTGGGAGGGTTAGGATGTTGACTACCTCCTTGTGGCTGGTTATTACCTCGGTTCCTTCCTCAATTTTTCTTGCCTTTCCCTTGTTGGTTATTGGGGGTGAGCTAGTTGGGAAGGTTCTACTGAGCGAACACTTGTCCCATGGAAACTAGAGGGGACGGGGCTGGAGCCGGAGGTTGTTTAACTAGTGGCACATAATATACTAGTAGAGTAGGAGTGGTTGTGAAATCGGCCACTTGGCCCGAATATGATTGTCCCAGCCAAGTTGGTCCATTGGCATGCTTGCTTGGCGCGAGGTGTGCATAGGAGGATGTGGCTCTGGAGTGAGCCATCACCCATGAGTGATTAGGTATATGGTTTGGTTGCACACAATTATGAGTGTTTACTGGGTGCCACATAGTATTGAGGGTGTTGTGAGACAAAGCCGATGATACCATCTATAACATGGGATTCCCCCAACGTATCGTAGCGGGAAGTGCCGACACGGGGAGCATCAGGTATGATGGTATATAAGTACCCATACTGGGTGTAGATTGAATCGAACTATTGGGCCTTTAGGATGGCCTCCTCCTCCATTTGGGGCCGCTCAGAGGTGACGTCCTTAACTATGGGTGGGAGCAAGGTTCATAGAAACTAATCAAGGAAGATCCTGTCATCCAGTTGGATCTTGCACAGGTTACGACGTCGTCGCCATGCATGGATGTGGTCAGTGATGTGAGTAGATGTGTTCTAAATGCAGGATAAAAGGATCTCCACTCCCTTATCATATTGAACAAGTAGTTGGAAGTAATGGAGGAACATGAAGGCAAGTGAGAGGAAATCGAGGTAAGAGGCAGGTGGCAACTCGATGTACCAATTTGCAGCAGCATCCGTAAGTGTGCGTTGTAATAGCCTCAGTCTGATAGAGTCATCCATAATGTTGTTTGATGAACACCATAGATGGAATGAAAGAATATGGTTTTGGGGGTCCTCGCCCACCTTTCCCTCAAACTTTGGGATGTCTGACGGGAGTTTGGTTGGCATGGGAGGTCAATGAGGTTGATGATTAATGGGGAATTTGTTAATCTAGCAAAGTCAGGCATTTTAAGATGAACCATAAATGGTAAGTTGGACCTGAGGTTGGCTCGGGATGGGCTGAAAATGGTGCCAAATTTTGCAGGAGGATGGAGTCCATGCATGGCTGGGGGTATTCGAGGTTGAATTCCCATAATGGGGATAGTCAGAATGTTCATGGAAGGGCCACTACCCCCAGGTATATAAGGTGCTATAGTAGGGATTGTGGTAGCTAGTGCTGAGTCAATACTAGTGGGTAGTGTACCTACAACAACATGCATAGTGGTGATGGGACCACTGGAAGGTACGATAGTGACAATGGGTGGAAATGACGTGGGTCCTCCGCTGACTATCCCTCCTTGGAAGGGATCAATATGGATGCCATCCATGGTGCTAGAAAGGGTAGTAATAAATTAGACTTGGATTGGTAGGAATCCGAATTTGAATAAGAGGGAGTGTGGCCTTTTGAAGGCGAGGAGGGTTGTCGAAGAGGGCCTCAATGATGGCGGTCTAAAGAACCAAACTTAGGGGAGTGCCCCCTAAGTCGAGAGGAAAATTGTGGCTTCTTGTAGTAACCGGTAATGAATTTTAGACCCCATTTTAAATTGGCTTTCTATTGGTTCAAAAGGAGTCACTCGACCACCAAGACTAACTAAAGACAATGCTTTGGTTTTTTCCTCATAGTTGGGTATCTAGTCAATCTGGTGGGGGTCCTTGCCCGTTTTGCTTAGAAATTCCTCTAGTTGGCCAACTAATTTGGGGTTCCTATGGTACTCCTCACAATGATTTTTAGGGCAGAGCTCAAGTACTTCCCATAGTTGTTGCGGATGAGATTTATGTCCCAAAATGAAATGTTATCAAGTAAATTTGGTTACTTTTAAGGTTTCTCTTGGGTTCATGAACCTAGTTTTGTTTGATTATTTGGTGTGATTATCTGTGCACTTGTGTATGAAACTTTTACTTTTACTTTCAAATATGAAATTAACAATGGAGTTCCTGCAATAAATAATCAAAGGGCTATACCAAAGTAGGTCTAAAAGATAAAAGACAACTAGAAAAAAGTGCAAGATAGACAAGGGTCTAAAAATCGGTGACTGACTATTATGTTTGCGAACCAATAGTGTGACTACCCCAACTTTGTATCCTTCAAATCAAAGAGGGATTGATGGGCTCTCAACAAAGTGGAAACAAGTCCAACCATAGATCCACAGGTCAAACCCCAAGTGCTCGGTGCTCAACAAGGAGGACACGAATGCCGTGAGACCCCCAACAGTCTACCACTCCCCATAGCCTCCAAAGTAACTTGTTTTTAATTGAAGAGAACAATAGTAAAGTGGATTCCTATTATTAAACTTACTTAAACCCTCTTCGTATCTAAGAATACCTCGGACGGTGATGATCGAGTAGAGGAGGAGGGGCCAAATAAGTGGGTTAATTTCCAACTTCTAAAATGAAATACATAAATGTAAACTGCAGAAACCAACTTAGAAACAGACATGTCGCATGTGACAGGTTAATAGCCACATCTGGGTCACTCAAATAGGGAAAAAAGGGGTGACTGGGCTCAGAAACATACTGGTGTCTTTTAACTGCTAGATAGTTGCGACTAGGTCACTCAAATAGGCCAAATAGAGGTGAATGGTTCGCTTCTGACTGCAAAATAGGTGCGAATTTTCCCTAGGAGGAAATTCATACTTTATGGGGGTAAATTCACAACCTAGGTCATGGGTTTCAGCCTGAAAGGCATGATTGGATCACAGGTTTTGGCCCGAAAGGCATGACTACGACCGGAACTGGAGAATTTTAAAAAACAGGTCAGCAGAGGCCGACAGGGGAAGGCACTGGTGCCGTACATGTTCGGATTGGTCTCCTGGGGTCCGATCAGTGACGGATAAGAGTGAAAATAAAATAAACACCTACAAACAAGAGGATAAAAAAGGATTGAACCGGTATGGTCGCCAAAACTGTAGCAGGTTTTTCACCCTTGCTACGTGCCAAAGCACCTCCCTTCCGTCAATGGGACATAAGGGTAGAGTTCATGATGGAAAAGCTACAACAAATAATAATATTAGTAACACAAAATCTATAAGCAACTACGATTAAACTAAAAAAACAAAAATATGACAAGTATACCTTCTTGTTTTCTTGAAAATGGGCCACCGTGGCCCAAACGTGGAAATGGGCCGCCTCTCCATAGGATGGTTAGTATGGAGGATGCCTCTACGTACCGAATGGGAGATGGTGGGGCTATGGAATGATTGGAAAAATTATGTGAGTACTTTGAGAATAGTGGTTTCTCACCATACTCACAGAATATAGAAATGACAAAAGGAATTAGTGAATCTTGTGATGGAGACCTCCACACTATTTTATAGTTTTTTCTTGTCCTTTTCTCTCTTTTAGGGTTTTGGAACCTATTTAGGGTTTTAATCCTTTTTGTGGGGTTTTAAGCTCTTTTTGTGTTTTTATCCCTTTTTTGGGATTTTTTGTCCTTTTTAAAGAGAGAATGAAGGTAAACCATAGTTGTGAAGGTCAAAGCTAAGGAAAAATGGTAAGGAAATGATGTATGTATGTGGTTTAGATCATATACATCTAGGTGAGCAATTTTTTGCATTAACACATAGTGCTAAGGTTAGTACCACTCCTAAGTGAGTGTTATACTACGGTATCTACAGTTATGTGTAGGCATGCTCTTCCATGCAAGATTATTGTCTACATAGCATATCTCGACTATACAAAATGTTGGACCTCATTGTAGAACATCCTTATCACTGAGGTTAGGACCACTCCCAAGTGAGTGTTATACTACGACGTCCGTGATGACTCATCATAGAGAATAAATACCACTAAGGTTAGGACCACTCCCAAGCGAGTGTTATTCTATGGTATGCACATATGAATGTAGGAATACTCTCCATACAAGAGTATTGTCTGCAAAGCATATCTTGACTGCATACAAAATGTCATCCCTTCCATCCATAAGGAATCATCATAGAGCATCCTTACCACAGAGGTTAGGACCACTCCTGAGTGAGTGTTATTCTATGGTATCCACAAATGATTGTGGGTACTCTAAATGAGAGAGTAATATTTGTAGGGACATCCTTAGTAAGGACCACTCTCATGAACATAGTTTTATACCTGCCATCCTCAACAGAGGATACTATCTTCCATAAGTGAATGTTAGACTTTATCATCTTCACTATCATCCCATCATTGATGTTAGTCTTATCATTACTCCCCCTTTCATGGGAGGATCTATATTATCAACCTTCTCCCCCTTTATTTGCTGAGGATTCATGTCTTCGACCTGATATTCCTTTTCGAGGAGAGTCCATATATTCAACTTGTTCCTCCTTTCTGAAGAAAGTCCATATCTTCATCATTTGTAGTACCATCATTGTTCCTCATTGCAAGGAAATTATTTTTGAACTACACCAATCTTGTCAAGGAAATATTCAAAATTTACTTGAGATAGAGGCTTGGTCAGTACATCAACAACTTGCTCATCGATACTCACATACTGGAGCTTGATAGCTCCCTTTTGTACCATATCCCTTATATAAAAATATCATATTTTTATGTTCTTTGATTTATCATGGAACATCGGATTCTCTGTCAGCTTTATACAACTCTGGTTGTCACAAAGAATCATTGTAGTGTCCAACTCTATATCAAATAATATTGACATAATTTTCTGAATATATATCACTTTGCGACGAGTGGAGCAAGCTGCAATGTACTTTGCTTCGCTATACTGAGAGAAAAACTTGATTGTTTCTTACTACACCATGAGATCATGGTGGATCCAGACAATAACATACAACTGAGGTGCTCTTCCTGTCTGTGGCACTTCCTTCCCAATATGAATTTGTATATCCATATAATTTGTAGTCATTATCTCTACCATGGTAAATTACCAAGTCTATCGTACATTTTAGGTACCTCATCACATGCTTTGCAGCTATCATGTGAACCTATATAAGTTTAACTAGATACCAACTTATGGTGTTCACAACAAAATATATATCTAGCCTTTTATTCATCATATACATCAAAGATCCAATGATATGTTTGTACTGAGTCATGTCCACTAACTCTGATGACTCATCGAATAACAAATTCAAATTGGTGTCCATGGATTTACAATCCAACATATCAAATATTTTCAATATTTATACTGCATAATTTCCCTGATTTAGAAAGATTCCTTCTGGGATCTTCCACACTTCTAGCCCTAGGAAATAATGCATCAATCTAAGATATTTCATCTCAAATTCTTCAGCTAGATTCTTCTTGCAATCTGTGATCTATTTCTCATTTCTAGTCAGAAATAGATCATCCACATATAGTAATAGTATGAAATGTTCATCATCCATGAACTTAATGTAAAGGTTAGGATCAACTTTAATCTTGGTAAATCCCAAGCTTTTCAAGAATCTACCTATTCTACCATACCAAGCTCTAGGAGCTTGCTTCAGTCCATACATATCATTTTTCAACTTGCATACATGAGTCACTCTGTATTCGACTTCAAATACTTGTGGTTGTTCTATGTAAACCTCTTCCTCAATCACACCATTAAGGAAGGTTGTCTTTACATCCATCTGGTGTATATCACACTTCATCATGGAAGCAAGTTCCATGATTGCTCTCATGGAAGTGTACCTTGCTATTGGAGCAAATGTCTCTTCATAATCGATCCCCTCTTTCTGAGAGAATCCTCTACCCACAAATCTTTCCTTGTATTTTTCAATACTTCCATCAGAAACATGTTTTATCTTGTAGATCCATTTCAAAGATACCACACTCTTGTTTTCTAGTTTGGGTACTATATTCCAAACATCATTCTTCATTATCAACTAGTATTCTTCTGTCATTGCTTCAACCCAATATTTATTCTATGCAACTTCTTCATAGTTGGTGGGTTCTTGATCTACAAGGTCACACATCAAAGCTACATAACTAGAGTATTAATTTGATCTTTTTCTTGTTCTTATGGAGCCTTCTGGAGCTCCATATCTCTCTCCTTCCTATATGATTTCTCTTACTCAAGAAGGTTTTATCTTTTGAGAGAATATCCATAGTAGGGGGTTCCTGAGGTTATATCATATCATGATCTTCATATGCTACTATTTTAGGAGAGGGTTCAACTTATACCATTCTGGGAGGTATATCCTCTTCATGTACTTGTTCACATTGACACCTTCTAGATTTCTTAAGAGCTTTCTCTTCATCAAATTTTACATCCCTACTAATCTCGATATGATGGAATCCTAATATGTATATCCTAAATTATTTAGAGACTTCATAGTATCCAAGAAATATTAACTTCTTTCCAAAAGGGTCCAAGTTGGTTCTCTTCTCTTTTGGAGTATGTACATGTACTGGGAAGCCAAATATCTTGAGATGGCTCACTTCGGGTTTCTTTCATGTTTACATCTCTTCAGGAGTATTAAATCCAAGAGCATTGCGAGATAATCTATTCTGCACATATACGGTTGTTCTTACTGCTTTAGCCCATAGGTGCATGGGGGGGTCTTGGTCATGAATCATGGTCTTCACTGCTTCCATAATAGTTCTATTCTTTCTTTCCAAAAAACCATTATGTTGGGGATTATAGGGATTTTTTAGTTCCCTCTTGATTCCTGCCTCCTTACACATTGCTTAAAATTCCTTTCAAGTGTATTCTCCACCATTATCTAATCTTAGTGTCTTTATTATTCTTTCTGAGTGGTTTTCTATCATGGATTTGAATTCCTTGAATTTCGTGAACACTTCACTTTTGTTCTTCAAGAAGTATATCCAAGTATTTCTTGATCATTCATCAATAAATGTGACATAATACTCATATCTACTTAATGATATGGAGGGAATATGATCGCATACATCAGAATGAATTAATTCCAGCGTACCTTTAGTCTTTGTTTCACTTTTCAGAAAGGTATTTTTGATGTTCTTTCCTCTTACACATCCTTTGAAATTTCCCTCATGATTGATCTCCAGATTTGGTAACCCTGTTACCACCTTGTTCACATAGGGAAATTCTTTGTAGTTGATGTGAGAAAGCCTCCTATTCCATAGTTCACTTGAGCTGGTAGTATCATGGACAAGGGTTGTCTTTGGATTTCCTTTGAGTTTGTGCAGTCCTCCTTCTTCTTCTCCGATGACCACAACATCTTCAAGTGTCTTTCCTTTGGACCACATAGCTACTTTCCCATCTATAAAATCAACTCTATATCATTTGTTATCTAGAGAAGAGATGGAAAGTAAGTTGTTTTTCAAACCTGGTAAACATAGTATTTCCTTAATCTTCATGGAGGTCCCAGATTCAAGCTTATAGCTTGATTAATCAATACCATTGATGGGATATTGATATTCATCTCCCAATGATACCTTATGAGGAGATTTATTTTCTTCAAGTCTTGATAGAGTTTCCTTCTTCGCTGTCATGTGCTTTGAAGCACCACTATCAATAAGCCATGCATCTTCTCCAGGTGTTATAGATCCATAGAGTGTAGAGAATAATAAATATTCTTCTACATATTTACCTCTAGTTGGTCTCTCTCTAGGTCTTTCTTCTTCTTCATCCTCATCTTCAACTATATAAGCATGATGTCTCATGTTTTTGTTGTTCTTCTTTGGTGCTGGAGACTCTCTGGAAAGGTGTCATATCTTATGAGAGTTGTATCATTGACACTTTGAGAAATCCTTATTCTTCTTCTAAAACTTCTTCTTTGAAGGTTTATGATTACTCTTATTTAAGTTTGATTATTTTCTTCCTTTAGTATGGATGGCTAGAGCCTGATCATCTTCTCTGAGAAGAGATTCTCTGTTGGCTACTCTAGATTCTTCTTGTATGCAATCTTCCCATACTATGTCAAACTTCATACTTTCTTTTATAGCACACATAGTCTGTATGAAGAGTCCCAAGGTCTAGTGAGACCAATGAGAGCAGTCATAACTAGTTCATCATCATCAAGGGTGTTTGCAATAAAACCTATTTGTTATGTGAACTAGGAGACCCTTGTGAAGTAATCTTGAATTGATTCTCCTTTGCTCATCTTGGTTCCCTTCAGTTGAGCTCTCAGATTCATCTTTCTGTTGATGTTCCTTCCCTCATAAATTCTAGAAAGTGCATCATACATTTTATTAGGTGTCTTCTTAGATGACACTTGAGGGATCAAGTGATCTTTGATATAATCAACAACGACCTCATTTCCTTGATTAGGTCTTGTTCATGCTTCTCCGTAGATTCATTTTCTTTAGGTTTCACAATCTCATCCTTGATGTAGTTCTCAAGGACATTCTGTTCAGAATGAGACCAATCCTATGCTTCCAAGCTAGGAAATTTTCTATGCCTTCTAGCTTGTCCTCAAGCTTAGTTCTTGGGTCCATTCTGTCTAGTAGGTCTCTAAAAAATGAAATTTCTCAAAATGGAAAGCTGACCTTACCAGGATATGTGCTTGAATGAGGCGATTTGGTTGGTCCAACTGATTTATGGAGATCCCAAATCTTGACCCTTAAAATCCTACTTGAAAGATTGCACCTCTACTAAATTTCTGGTTTTGGTTTTCTGTATTTTTATGGTTCAGGGACAAACTAGTGTTTGGTTTTCTCGGATATTCAACCACCCAAAAAATTTGATACCAGATATTCTACAATTCTCAGATTTTCAACCACCTATTCAGGTTAGCTCTGATACCATGCTAAGATTTCATATGCTAGACTAAATATCATTAGTTTTCAATTCAATTTCACAGTAGTAGCATATGCAGAATCACTGAAAGAAACAAAATCACAATATAGACACAATATTTATCCTGGGAAACCCTTAAGGGGAAGAAAACCCAGCAAAAATTCCTCTGTATAAGATGTATAAGATAAAACCCCAAAACAAGTATTCTCCTCCTTGCTGATCTCTCTCTCTCTCTCTCCTATGCACTACTGAAGTGAGTGAGTCTATGTCCAAGTAAGAATAGAAACTCTCCTATTTATACACATTGAGCCAACTGAATTTTACCCTAAACAAGTCGGTCCCACTAAACTGTCTAGGCTGACTTCACCCAGGAAGACTCAAAACAATATTTTATATTATTCATTAGGGTACTAATGACCTGATTTACAATGGAGGATTTACCTCATGACTCTATCATGACCAATTACAATAGTAACACCTCGATGGAGGAATAATAACATCTCCCTTGAGTTGCATCAATAAAATACATTTAGAATATCCTTTGAATTTACAATATTTCAACAATAACTGATGCTAAAAGTATTCCCAAGTGCGTAGTGCTTTCTGTATATCTATGGTTAAGGTGGTGTTATCACTCAGAATGTTCCTTGGGTTGTATCAAGGAAACCCTGAGGTAACCACATAACCACTTTAGACTTTATTTTGACCTTATACAATCCGAGAGGGATCTCTCAATAATTTTGAGACTTTCTCACTCAGGATATTCAATAATAACACCCAGAAGGTCATATTTCTGCTAGGAAAAAAATTGTTTTAATGAAGTTTGTTAAGACAGGATTGAAAATAGACCATTTGGTAATGGAGTAAATAAATAGATAATGGTTTGAGATGCAAGGAATTGAGGTTTGAAAGAAAAAGGACAGAGGCAGGGTAGACACCATTTCCTCATACTTTAGGAATTTCGAGGTGGTAGTAGACAAAGGAAAACAGTCCATTAGAACATAGAACCTAACTAGGGTGAATTCTGTAATAAATTTAGCAAAAAATATTTAAAAATCTTTGAACCATTGAACTAATAACATCACAGATGACTTATAGTCCATAACACTAATGTTCAACCATGAAAGAAGATACAGAATGGGGTGAAAATTGGAAACACAATCACATAAGAAGCCACTTATTGAGAAAAATAATGGCACAAGAGTCTCTGCCATGGAGAGTTTTCAACATTTCTTCTTTGCAACTTTACTCATCTTCAGAAATTAAAACAAATTACAAATAAAGAACCTCTCTCCTCCTGAGAGTCCAAACCTTTTTCTGTCCATTACATATGCTTATATAGAAAAAATATGACTGACCAGTCCTCTCAAGAAGACTCGAGTCATCCTAACTTCCACTTTATAAAAATAAAAATTAATATTTAAATGATGTTAGGTATACAACTAACTACTACATTCTAGGAATCAGTTTAACAATCTATAACTAAAATATGGAATCGTTTCTTTGAAATGCCTCGAAGGTTAGAATATGCTTCCAATTGTAGATGCTCATTTCCATTTAACTGCTGAGTTTAAATGCTCTGTATCAGTTAGTTCTAATGCTTTCAAATCATCCTCTTGTTGTTCTGAAAAACTAAATGCTCTGACACCTGTACTTAAGGATCAATACTTCATTGTCCTAATTTGGAACAAAACATTCTTTAATTCCGACTTTGGAAAAAACCTCATCAAACTGTTCTTAAACTTTTCCACATTTTAATTTTATGAATCTCATAAATGAAATTCCAAAACAAATTCCAAAACCATCCACCATTTCAGAAATCCATGCTGTTGAATATAGTTTTCATTGACATCAAAGAGTTCAGTAATGACAAAGGAATAACCAAAGACATGATGGTAGTGAAAACTTAGTGTAAGGTAAAGGAATAACAAAGGAAGTGATGACACGGCATGCATAATGATGTGGCATATGTGATGAGGATGAAAGACACATGAGGGGATCTAGGGAGGGGATCAATTTCGATCGAGCTTGATCAATCGATCCTTTGATCAATCAACGTAGAGTCGTACAGTTTCATTCAGCTTATTTAGAAAAGGTTGGACGATTCAAATTGTATCAAGAGAATAGATCGATATCAGGAAAAGGATACACAAAATAAATGTGCATGTAATATAACATTCTGAAACGACAAAATGCAGTTCCGTGTTTGATAAACTGATGTTGAGGATTCCGTAAAGCAATTGGTGATTCAAAAATAGTTGCAAAAATGAAATTGGAGAATAAATTTTCTAAGAAAAACAAAATGCACATCTGCAATCTGCAACCCGCAATTGTGGAAGCAATGGGTTCTTGCAAATTCCAGAAAGGTCTGTTGCTGAGATATTGTTGCAGAAAGGATTTGTTCAATCCCAACCATTGATCAATGATGGTATTTAACAATTTCAATCAGCTTTAGCTCCATAACGAGTGTGCATATTCTCCCAGTGGAGTGATTTTACATCGCACATCGGAACCTCCATTCATCTCAGTTGTTCATTCCCAATCCCCTTTCATCAATTCCGCTAAGACTCTCTTTGATTCTTCTCATGCATGTTGATTCAACGGAATCATCTTGGACCATGGATCTCGACCTTATTAAATATACACCATTGATTATGCAGGCTCCTTAACGAATTTCACTGGCTTACAAATATTCTTAACCCATGCACCTTCCACTAATGGAATGAATATGTGCCCTTTATCTAGATAGAGCTTCCATAATGACCATTAAAACATGTGCCTCATACCACTTTACTCTGATTTGAAAACTTTTTACTTCTGTGAATGTTCACCCAGTAGAATTAATATCGATCGTAGATCACACCTCCGCCAAGATCTCCACCGTTGATCTATGTCAGAAATAATTTTTTCGGCTGATTGGAAAAGTTATTTCCTCCGTGCATGTTCCATAAACATAATCATTCTCGGCCTTAGATCCTATCTTACCTTTTTTCATGACCGTATATATTGGTTCCCCTTTAAGCAATTCCACTAGTTTTCCAAATATTTTTTTCCCGTGCACCTCTCGGTAGTGGATTAATTACCAACCATAAATCGTTCCATCCACAAATCTACAAAATTAAATATTGTCACAATATATCATAGGTGCACATTTTTCATTTTAAGATTATTTCCAAATGTTAACCCATAATTTTCCTAGGACATACGGATTTAATCTTTAGAGTTATCCCTTTTATCATTATTCTAACACCTTCTAAGCATACTTTGGGTCATATCATAAAATTTTTCATACCATACATTATTTCTTCTGAGGCCTGCCCCTTTTCAACTGCTAACAAAAAATGGTGCTAACAGCTGGCTCCAACCTTGGATTCTATCCTCGTTGTGAGGTAGCAAAGAAACCATACACCAAGTGCTCGATCCATTAGGTTGCTCCCAATATTTTCTGAAAAATACTCAACCTATTCTGACCTGTGACCATCAACTGAACCAATGCAATAAGAAAATACCAAACTGTAACGTGTAACCTGTTACCAATCCTTCTTCTCAAGACTGAAACCAAATGCACATTGTGACTCTGAACTTGAAATTTCAAAAAAATGAAACTCATACTGAAAACCAAACTGAAAGAAATGCTCGCCATGTCGAACTTATTCACACACTCCTACCTACCCTAGTTTACCGAGCACCAATGCAAAATAAAGTAAACTTTGATATCCAATGAAGCCAGTCAAGCAAATTATCCAATAATTGAGGTTCCTCATCATGCTCAATAAAAATAAGAAATTAAAAATATAATGGAAAAAATATATGATAAAAGAATTGATATTTATAACAGAAACACATCAAACTTTTCCAATTGAAAATTCTCTCCATATATTCGGCCACTGGGTCATAAAAAACATGACAACCTTCAAAAAATTATGCTATTTTCTTGCTATGAAGAGGCTTCTCAAACTATAACTTCACTTGCAAATTGTCAAACTGATTTTTCAGAAGAACCATGAAAGGAGTGCTCATGACAATTTTCAAATGGAACATCAAAAACTTCATTTAAAATATTTGAATTTACAACTTGATGCTTTTCATGCGTTTGAAAAGAATTATCATTTTTTTCTTCAAAAGAGTCAAGTAAACAAAATCCTTCTTGACAAAGATTCTGAAACTAAAAGAGAACCTTGATATTCTTCTTGGTGATTCAATCCTTCATTGCAAATTTCTAGTTTTTCTATATGTTGGTACTGATTTTATTGGTGTTCATCCTTCTCATCATCCATAAAAAAAGAGGGCTTTGTATGTTCTTGTAAATATTCAGATAAAAAATGAGTTTGATAAACACACAAAGGCCCTTATTCAACCATTAATTCAAGGTCTGATTCCTCTAGACATGCAATTTAAGAAAATGAACATGTTGAATGACTATGAGACTCAAATTTTCCAGAATCAGAATCTGCTATATAATCATCCACATAAGTATTATAACTTTGAGGAGACTGCTGCTGCAAAATGGTACTTTCTGATTGAAAATGGGCAGCCCCTTGTAACAAAAATTAAAAGTTGAATGATATGAGGAAATATTTGATTGACACTCCCAAATTCCTTCTTGGTCACACAAATATTGACAAGACTGCTACAAATTATCATCAATTTCAGAAAAAGAAATGTAACTGGTTAAATCAGAAGTTTGGCTTATGTCACTTTTAGTCAAGGAATAAATTATCAACTGCTGGGAATTTTCTTGAATGTCATGGAAGCTGGATTGTATTTCTTCCTTATGAAATGAGTTCTCATGTAAAATATCTAAAATTTCTTCATCCATAAACTCATCATCACCATACATGTTCTCGAAATATTCAATGAAACCTTTAACATTCAAGCAACAATCTTGAACCAACAATAAGGAAGGACATTGGTCTATGAAATGATCATGAAATACTGCATGAAAGTATTTAAGGGAACACAAAATTTATGATGGCAACCTCTCATACCATGACCGTGCATTTCCTTCTAATCTAACCATGAACATTTTCATTAAAAAATCCTCATGCAATTAAACCCCAAGCTTATGTATATGTATATGAAATCTAACCAAATGAAGGGAAACATTATCACTGTTTTGATCTTTGAGTTTTGGAAGAAAGGTCTTCCAATCTACATTAGGTATTCCATTCGAAAAACCAAGAATGTGAGAAGTATTCATAGGAGCATACCTTGCATATATAGAACTCATATTGATTAATGAAGAAACTGAATCAATGCTTTAAACTCTGAAACCTTTCCCCAGTGGAGTTTCCATAGAAATTGTGAAATTTGGATTCTTCAAACTTAGAGTCGCCAGGTGAAAAATGCACATCCTACTTGATGTCTGACTATTTTTCACCATCAACAGTCAAATCTGAAACTATGTCTTTCATACCTAGGGAAATATTTGAATCCTCATCCCTGACAACAACGCCAATATGTTATCACTCAGAATGTTCCTTGGGTTGTATCAAGGAAACCCCGAGGTAAGAAAATAACCACTTTAGACTATATTCCGACCTTATACAATAAGAGAGGGATCTCTCTATAATCCGAGGCTTTCTCACTCAGGATATTCAATAATAACACTCAAAAGGTCATATTTTTGCTAGGAACAAATTGTTTTTATGAAGTTTGGTAAGACAGTCTTGAAAAGAGACCATTGGGTAATGGAGTCAATAAATATATAATGGTTTGAGATTCAATAGATTATCATTTAAAAGAACAAGGATAGAGGCAGGGTAGACACCATTTCCTCAGACTTTAGGAATTTCAAGGTGGTAGTAGACAAAGGAAAATAACCCAATAGAACATATCACCTAATTAGGGTGAATTCTGTAATAAATTTAGCAAAAAATATTTAAAAATGTTTGAATAAATGAACTTATAACATCACAGATGAATTCTAGTTCATAACACTAATGTTCAAACATGAAATATGATACATAATGGGGTGAAAACTGGAAATACAATCACATAAGAAGTCACTTACTGGGAAAAATAATGGCACAAGAATCTCTTCCATGAAGAGTTTTCAACATTTCTTCTTTGCAACTTTATTCATCTTCAGAAATTGAAACAAGTTACAAACAAAGATCCTCCCCCCCCTGAGAGTCCAACCATTTTTCTGTCTATTACACATGATTATATAGAAAAACTATGATTGACCAGTCCTCTCAAGAAGATCTGAGTCATCCTAACTTCCACTTTCTAAAAATAAAAAAACTAATATTCAAATGATGACAGGTATACAATTTGTTGTAGGGTTTTTTCGAACAATCCGCAGTAGACATTTTTAGTTCGACGTTTCAATTCCGAATCTGGAACCATCATCAGGACAAGTAGTCAAATGGTAAAGCTGCAGCTCTGGATTTAAATACAAGTTGGTGAATTTTTATAAATAAATTGGCCGACTAGTCCTAGGTATAAGGAAAGAAAAATTAATACATAAAAGATTAAAATTTTTAAAATTAGGTTAAAATACATGTTTAATAATTAATTATTAATAATTTTAAAAGTTTAAACTTAAAAAGGTTAAAAAGTTCTAAAAATAAGTTGAAATTTCTTTATTTAATAACCCTAATTAAATAAAGAAATTTCAACTTATTTTTAGAACTTTTTAACCTTTTTAAGTTTAAACTTTTAAAATTATTAATAATGAATTATTAAACATGTATTTTAACCTAATTTTAAAATTTTTAATCTTTTATGTATTAATTTTTCTTTCCTTATACCTAGGACTAGTCGGCCAATTTAATTATAAAACTTCACCAACCTGTATTTAAATCCAGAGCTGCAGCTTTACCATTTGACTACTTGTCCTGATGATGGTTCCAGATTCGGAATCGAAACGTCGACCTAAAAATGTCTACTGCGGATTGTCTGGAAAAACCCTACAACAACTTATCTCACCGCAGAAATCTACAAACTGAGGTATACAATTAACTACTACATTCTAGGAATCGGTTTAATAGTAAATAACTAAAATAGGGAATCGTTGCTTTGACATGCCTCGAATGCTAGAATATGTTTCCAACTATAGATTCACTTTATCCTTTAACTGCTGAGTTTAAATGCTCTGTATCAGCCAGTTCTAATGCGTCTGAATCGTCCTCTTGTTGTTCTAAAAAATTGAATGCTTTGACAATTGTACTTAAGGATTGATAATTCATTGTCATAATTTGGCACAAAACATGCTTTAATTCCAACTTTGGAAAAAACCTCATCAAATTGTTCTTAAAATTTTCCACATTTTAAGTTTATGAATCTCATAGATGAAATTCCAAAACAAATTCCAAAACCATCCACCGTTTCAGAAATCCATGCTATTAAATATAGTTTTCATTGAAGTCAAAGAGTTCAGCAATGACAAAGGAATAACCAAAGACATGATGGCAAGGAAAATTTAGTGTAAGGTAAAGGAATAATAAAGGAAGCGATGACAAAACATGCATAATGATGTGGCATATGTGATGAGGATGGAAAGACGCATGAGGGAATCTAGTGAGGGGATCCATTCTGCTCGAGCTTCATTGATCAATCCTCTGATCAATCAACGTAGAGTCGTAGAGTTGCATTTAGCTTCTTTAGTAGAGGTTGCACAACTCAAATTGTATCAAGAGAATATATTGACGATAGGAAAAGGATACACAAAGTAAATGTGTGTGGAATATAACATTCTGAAACAAAAAAATGAAGTTCTATGTTTGATAAACTGATGAACGGATGAGGAGGATTCCGAAAAGCGATCAATGGTTCAAAGATAGTTGCAGAAATTAAATTTTGGAAGCAATTTTCTAAGAAAAAAATGGCACATCTGCAATTCGCAACCCACAATTGTGAAAGGAATGGGTTCCCACAAATTGCGGAAAATTATTTTGTGGAGAGATTGTTGCGAAAAGGATTTCTAAAATCCCAACCGTTGATCAATGATAGTATTTAAAAATTATTCTTAGCTTTAGCTCCACAATGAGTGTGAATCTTCTCCCAGCAGAGTGATTTTACATTGCAGATATGAACCTCCATAGATATTAGGCCCTCATTCCCAATACCCTTTAATCAATTCCACTGATATTCCCTTCGATTCTTCTCGTACATGTTGATTCAACAGAATCATCTTGGACCGTATATCTCGACCTTATTAAATATAAACCATTGATTATGCAGGTCCCTTAACCAATTCTGTTGGATTACAAATATTCTTAACCTGTGCACCTTCCACCAACATAATGAATATGGGACCTTGATCTAGATCGGGTTTCCATTATGACGGTTAAAATATGCACATCATACCACTTTCCACTGATTTGAAAACTTTTTACTTCCATGCATGTTCACCCAGCAGAATTAATATCAGTCATAGATCGCACCTCCACCAAGATCTCCACCGTTGATATATGTTAGACATAACTTTTTTCGATGATTGGAAAAGTTATTTCCTCCATGCATGTTCCATTGATGGAATCATTATCGGCCTTAGATCTTATCTTACATTGTTTCATGACCGTAGATCTTGGTTCCCCTTTAAGCCATTACGCTAGTTTCCCAAATCCTTTTTTCCCATGCACCTCTTGGTAGCGGATTAATTTCCAACCATAGATCGTTCCATCCACAGATATACACCATTAAATCTTGTAACAAGATATCATAGGCACACATTTTTCATTTTAAGCTTATTTCCAAAGGTTATCCCATAATTTTCTTAGTACATATGGATTTAATCTTTAGAGATAGCCCTTTTATTATTATTCAAGCACCTTATAAGCATACTTTGGGTCATATCATAAAAATTTTCATACCATACATTATTTCTTCTGAGGCATGCCCCTTTTCAACTGCTAACCAAAAATGGTGCTAATAGTTGGCTCCAACTGGGGATGCTATCATCCCTGTGAGGTAGCAAAGAACCCGTAGATCAAGTGCCTGATCCATTGAGCTTCTCCCAAGATCTTCTCAAAATCCTCAACCTATTTTGACCTGTGACCATCAACTGAACCAATACTGTAAGCAAATACCAAACTATAACCTGTGACCTGTTACCAATCCTTCCTCTGAATACTGAAACAAAATGCAAACTACAACTTTGAACTTGAAATTTCAAAAACTGAAAATCATACTGGGAAAAAAAAAAAAAAAAAAAAAAAAAAACCCTGAAAGAAATGCTCTCCATGTATAGCTTATTCACACACTCCTACCTACCCTACTTTACCGAGCACCAATTCCAAATCAAGTAAACTCTGATTTCCAATGAAGCCAGTGAAGCAATTTATCCAATAATTGAGCTTCCTCATCATGCTTAATCAAAGTCAGAATTGAAAAACATAATAGAAAATAGCTATGATAAATACTTGATATTTATAACAGAAACAAAACCAACTATCCCAACTGAAAATTCTCTCCATATATTTGGCCATTGGGTCATAAAAAACATAACAACCTTAAAAAATTCTGCTATTTGCTTTCTATGAATAGGCTACTCAAACTGTAACTTCACTTGCAAATTGTCAAATTGTTTTTCAGAAGAACCATGAAAGGAATTCTCATAACAATTTTCAAATGGAACATCAACAATTTCCAACTTGATTATTTTCATGTGTTTCAAAAGAAATATCATTTTTTTCTTCAAAAGAATCAAGTAAACAAAATCCTTCTTGACACCAAGATTCAGAAACTAAAAGAGAACATTGATCTTATTTTTGGTGATTCAATCATTCATTGCAAATTTCTGGTTTTTCTATATGTTGGGACTGATTTTATTGTTGTTCATCCTTCTCAATATCCATAAAAAAAGAGGGATTTGTATGTTCTTGTAAATCTTCAGATAGAAAATGAGTTTGATAAACACACAAAGGTCCTTCTTCAACCATTAATTCAAGGTCTGATTCCTCTATACATGCAATTTCAGAAAATGTACATGTGGAAGGTCTATGAGACTAAATTTTTTCAGAATCAGAATCATCTATGTAATCACCAACAAAAGTGTTATAACTTTGAGGAGGTTTCTGCTGCAAAAAGGGTATTTTCTGATTGAAAATGGGCAGCCCTTCTTGTAACAAAAATTCAAAAGTTGAATGATATGAGGAAATATTTGATTGGAAGTCCCAACTTCCTTCTTGGTCATACAAATATTGACAAGACTGCTGCAAATTATCATCAATTTCATAAAAAGAAATGTAACTGGTTAATTTCGAATTTTGGCTTATGTCACTTTCAATCAAGGAAGAAATTATCAACTGCTGGGAATTTTCTTGAATGTCATGGCAGCTCACTTGTATTTATTCCTTATGAAATTAGTTCTCATGTAAGATCTCTAAAAGTTCTTCATCCATAAACTCATCATCACCATACATGCTCTCCAAATATTCAATGGAACCTTTAACATGCATGCAACAATCTTGAGCCAACAACAATGAAGGATATTGGTCTATGAAATGCTCATGAAATACTGGCTGAATGTATTTAATGGAACATAAAATTTTTGATGGCAACCTCTCATACCATGACTATGCATTTCCTTCCAAAATAACCATGAACATTTTCATTAAGGAATCCTCATGCAATTCAACCCCAAGATTATGTATATGCATATGAAATCTAAACAAATTAAGGGTAGCATCATCACTCTTTTGATATTTGAATTTTGGAAGATAGGTATGCCAATCTACATTAGTTATTTGATTCGAAAAACTAGGAATGTGAGTGGGATTCATAGGAGAATACCTTGCAGATATAGAACTCATCTTGATTAATGAAGAAACCGAATCAACGCTTTAAACTATGAATGAAACCTTTCCCCAGTGGTGTCACCATAAAAATTATGAAATATGGATTCTTCAAAGTTGGAGTCGCCAGGTGAAAAATTCATAGCCTACGAAATGTATGACCGCTGTTCACCATCAACAGTCAAATATGAAACTCTGTCATTCATACCTGGGGGAATATTTGAACCCTTGTCCTCGACAATGATGTCAATATGTTATCGCTTAGAATTGTACTTCGGCTGTATCAAGGAAACCCCGAGGTAACCACAGAACCAATTTCAGTTGTATTATGACCTTATACAATAAGAGAGGTATCTCTCAATAATTTTGAGGCTTTCTCACTTAGGATATTCAATAATAACACTCAAAAGGTCAGATTTTTGGTTGGAAAAATTTATTTTTATGAATTTTGGTAAGATAGTCTTGAAAAGAGACCATTGGGTAATGGAGTTAATAAACAGATAATGGTTTGAGTTGCAAGATATTGGGGTTTAAAAGATCAATGGAAGAGGCAGGGTAGACACCATTTCCTTAGGAATTTCAAGGTGGTAGTGGAAAAAGGAAAACAATCCATTAGAAAAGAGCACCTAACTAGGGTGAATTCTATAATAACTTTAGCAGAAAATATTTATAAATGTTTGAATCAATGAACTTATAGAATCAAAGATGAATTCTAGTCCATAACACTAATGTTCAAACATGAAAGAAGATACAGAATGGGGTGAAAAATGGAAATACAATCACATAAGCAGTCACTTACTGAGAAAAATAATGGCACAAGAATATATGCCATGGATATTTTTTAAGATTTCTTCTCTGCAACTTTATTCATCTTCAGAAATTGAAAATAAATTACAAACAAAGGTCCTCTCTCCTCCTGAGAGCAACCCTTTTATCTGTCTATTACATATGCTTATATAGAAAAAATATGATTGACCAGTCCTATCAAGAAGATCTAAGGCATCCTAACTTCCACTTTCTAAAAATAAATACTAATATTCAAATGATGACATGCATACGACTAACTACTACATTCTAGGAATCAGTTTAACAGTAAATAACTAAAAATTGGAATCATTTCTTTGACATGCCTCGAAGGCTAGAAGATGTTTCCAATAGTAGATGCTCTTCATCATTTAACTGCTGAGTTTAAATGCTCTATATCAGTTAGTTCTAATGCTTCTGAATCATCCTCTTGTTGTTATGAAAAAAAGGAATGATTTGACACTTGTAATTAGGATTGATAATTCATTGTCCTAATTTGGTACAAAACATGGTTTAATTCCAACTTTGGAAAAAACCTCATCAAATTGTTCTTAAAATTTCCACATTTTAATTTTATGAATCTCATTAATGAAATTCCAAAACCGTTCACCGTTTCAGAAAAATCCATGCAGCTAAGTTGTTGGAGACATTTTCCATCATACACACTCTTTTTGGTCAAATTGGCCTAGTTAAACCACTATCCTAAGTATAATTGACATTAATTGACATCAGTGGAGCATTAATTGCCATCATCCAGTCACACCCACACCTACCTACAGTCAAGGAGGCTAACTTATCCTTCTCTTGCAGTCAAGGAGGCTAAATGGAACACTCCAGGGGTGATCTGAGTGATATTAATGCACCTAATTGCTAATTGGTGGTTACAACTAGTTCAACCAGTCAGTTAGGGAACCTCCTCTCATTAAATATATTATTTAATGATTATTTATCATTATTTAATGATCTGGAGTCAACAGGGTGCCTCCACCAACTTCTGATGGTCAGTTCAGCTTCAGTTAACCTCATCGGGGTTCATTGAATTCATGGAGCACTAGCACTTGATGGTTGGCTTGCTATGACATGTGTTTGATCTCCTTCAGTTGAGATTCAGTCATTTATTGCACTCCAACTTCAGTTAGGGTTTGGTGAGTCAATTAGGGTTTTGGTCAAGTGGTTAACTGAGTGTGAACCAATGGTTGAGAGTGAGTTAAGCTAGACTCACTCACTGAATTTGAATTGTCTCCTTAGGTATTTGAATTCTTCATGGAGTTAAGCTATTGCTTGACATTGTTATTGTAACTCTTCATTGTTTATTGAATATACAGAGAGGAAACCATTCTGGTTCCGATTAACACCATTTCATGAGTATTTGTTGATTATTCTTTCATGAGATTGATTCTTAGTTCCTAGATCATGTGCAAGAATTAATATGGTATCAGAGCATACAACGGATAAAAGATCCATCTCTCAAAAACAAGCTTTTTGACAGATTTCTCCATGAAAAGTGAGCAATAGCTCAAAAATTCCAGCACTGCACCAGAAGCCAAGGCTTACCACTCAATATCCCAAGTAAAGAACTTGTTGATCAAGATTGCTTGATTGACTATGCTGGGTGTGATGAAAGCCTAAAATGTGCAGGCTGTCTGACCTTACGGTGCCCTTTTTGTTTTTATTTGCAGGTCTTAACAGGTACAACTTTGAATGGACTCATCAATATCCCTCTTCTCACCCCATTCACAAGCTATTTGGAATGGAAGTTGAAGACGATTGCATATTTGAAGAGACGAGGTCTCTATGAGGTGTATATTGGACTTGAAAAAGAGTTTTATGAGAATGAGAATGACTGGATAAATGATGGTGATAGAGCTTTTGGAGCAATATGTTTGGCCCTTTCTCCTAGCTTGTACTACCTTATTATTGGTTCTGCTGAATACCCAAAGGAAGTCTGGACAAAATTGGACAGAACATTTGGCAAGCACAATGAGGATCATAATAGTAATTTGGAGATCAAATCCAGCACCACAAGAGTTCTTCACTAAAAATTCTCAGCCTCTACTCTCTCTGATGAAGTTGTTCAAGATGAAGATGAAGCAGAATCTTCTACACATTCAATTCGAATTGAAGAAAGTCTCCATGCAGTGACTCCTCCTGATGCTCAGGAAGTTCATGAGATCTATGATATCTCATCTCCTAATATTTATGAAACAGAAGAAGACATTCAAATCTCTGATATTGAATAAAAATACTACTGCACTTCCATGCAAACATTCACCGGTGATTTTCCTTTGAATTCTGTGCAAAATTTACTAGTAATTGCTTCCGAAAGTGAAGAGAAATTTGATTTTTCTCCCTCTAATGTTGCTGCTGGTGTGAAAATATGTAAAAAATTGGATATTTTTGAAGAAATATCAGATTATAAGAGTGACACATTCGCTCCCCATGATCTAGATCTTCCAGCAAATTCCTGCAGGATTGCATGCACCAAAATTCAGAAATTTGAAGAAAAAGACAACTGTGCATCCACCGTCTCGGTTGACCATAATTTTGGATCTGATATGAAATTTATTGGATATGATATGATATTATTTGGATTTGATCTGATATTTCTTGGTTCAAAATTTCAGGTTCATAAACCTTCAGTACTGCTTGTAGCTGTTCTCATCAACGGTGTGAAGAAACAAGTACCGCAAGTCTCCTACAAAACTGTTGCTGGGGATTTGATTTCATTTCATAGTTTTGGATCTGTTGTGAACTTATTTAGATCTGATTTAATTTCTGATCTGATATTATTTGGTTCATATTTTAAAATCCAAGGGCTTTCAGTCATGCTTGTAGCTTCTCTCACCAATTCCGGTGTGAAAAATCAAGTTTCGCAGTTATTCTTCAATTTTGCTGTTGGGGATTTGGTGTTAGTTTCCTCTTATGAGGTTGCTGATATTTTATTTTGTGAATCATTAGATATTTCTGAAGCTATATCAGATTATGGAGCTCAAGAATTTTCTCTCCAGAGTCCCAGGTATTCTCTACCTTTGGTCACAAGCTCATCTCCTCACAGAAGTAGTAAATAGGAAGACATTTTGCATCCGCTTGGACACTTGCTCCTAAAAATTGGGGCTGATTTTACCACTCATGGTTTTCTGTTCAAGGCTGCAACATATCAGTTTCTTGAGTGTTCCACACATGGTTTGAATCCTCAAGAACCTTTTTTCTCTCTTCAGATGATTTCAGTTGCTCTACATGGGTCCAATTTTCACCGTGCAACTGTTTATATTTTTGATTCAATTGAGTGCATTGTTATTCTTCCAAAGTGGAAGATTCCTCCAGAAATATTCATTTAGTTTGGATTCACAGGTTCACATGCACAGTCTCAGGATACTGCTGCATAGAAGAACCAATTCTTGATTTACTGCTTAGTTTGAGGGGGGGTATTTTTCCCATGAGGTTTTCCCCATTTCCTTGGTTATATTAAGCAGTTAATTTATTGTACAGGGTGACCTATGGCCTTTGTTTCTAGGGCCCTAGCATTTTTATGCATTTATGTTTTCTAAATCTTCCCGAGTATATCTTAAGGGGGGGTGTTGGAGACATTTACCATCATACACACTCTTTTTGGTCAATTTGGTCTAGTTAAACCACTATCCTAAGTATAATTGACATTAATTGACATCAGTGGAGCATTAATTGCCATCAATCAGTTACACCCACGCCTACCTACAGTCAAGGAGGCTAAATTAGCCTTCTCCTGCAGTCAAGGAGGCTAACTGGATCACTCCAGGGGTGATTTGAGTGATATTAATGCACCTAATTTCTAACTGGTGGTTACAATCAGTTCAACCAGTTAGTTAGGGTGCCTCCTCTCATTAAATATATTAGTTAATGATTATTTATCATTATTTAATGATCTGGAGTCAACAGGGCGCCTCCACCAACTTATGATGGTCAGTTCAGCTTCAGTTAACCTCATCGGGGTTCATTGAAGTCATGAAGCACTAGCACTTGATGGTTGGATTGCTATGACATGTGTTTGATCTCCTTCAGTTGAGATTCAGTCATTTATTGCACTTCAACTTTAGTTAGGGTTTGGTGAGTCAATTAGGGTTTTGGGAAAGTGGTTAACTGAGTGTGAACCAATGGTTGAGAGTTAGTTAAGCTAGAATCACTCACTGAATTCGAATTGTCTCCTTAGGTATTCGAATTCTTCATGGAGTTAAGCTATTGCTTGACATTGTTATTGTAACTATTCATTGTTTATTGAATATACAGAAAGGAAACCATTCTGGTTCTGATTAACACCATTTCATGAGTATTTGTTGATTATTCTTTCATGAGACTGATTCTTAGTTCCTAGATCATGTGCAAGAATTAATATAAGTATAGTTTTCATTGACGTCAAAGAGTTCAGTAATGACAAAGGAATAATCAAAGACATGATGGCAGGGAAAACTCAATGTAAGGTAAAGGAATAATAAAGAAAGTGATGATAGGACATGCATAATGATGTGGCATAGGTGATGGGGATGGGAAGACGCATGAGGGGAACTAGCGAGGGGATCAATTCCGATTGAGCTTGATTAATCGATCCTTTGATCAATCAAGGCATAGTCGTAGAGTTGCATTTAGCTTATTTAGGAGAGGTTGGATGACTCAAATTGTATTAAGAGAATAGAAAGATGACTAGAAAAGGATCCAGAAAGTAAATGTGCGTGGAATATAACATTTTGAAACACCAAAGTGAAGTCTCGTGTTTGATAAACTAATGAAAATATGAGGGGGATTCCACAAAGTGATCGATAGTTCAAATATAGTTACGGAAAGGCAATATCGGAAGCAACTTTATAAGAAAAAAAATGCAGATCTGCAATCCACAAGCCGCAATTGCAGAAGGAATGGGTTCCCAAAAATTGTAGAAAGGTTTGTTGTGGAGATATTTTTGCGAAAATGATTTCTACAATCCAAATCATTGATCAATGATGGTGTTTAACAATTCTGATCAGCTGTAGCTCCAACACCAGTGTGCATATTCTCCCATCAGAGTGATTTTACATGGCAGATATGGATGTCCATAGATCTCAGTCGTTCATTCCCAATCCCCTTTAATCAATTCCAATGAGACTCCCTTCGATTATTCTTGTGCATGTTGATTCAACGGAATCATCTTGGACTATAGATCTTGTCCTTATTAAATATACACCATTGATTATGTGAGCCCCTTAACCAATTATGTTGGCTTACAAATATTTTTAAACCGCGCACCTTCCACCAACAGAATGAATATGATCCCTTGATCTAAATCATGATTCCATCATGATCATTAAAACATGCACCTTGTAACACTTTTTGCTGATTTGACTTTTTTTTATTTCCACACATGTTCACCTAACGAAATTAATATTAGCTGTAGATCACACCTCCGCCAATATATCCATCGTTGATTTATGTCAGACATAAATTTTTCTGTTGATTGGAAAAGTTATTTCCTCCATGCATGTTCAATTGGCGGAATCATTCTCGGCCTTAGATATTATCTTACCTTTTTTCATGACCACATATATTGGTTCCCCTTTAAGACGTTTCTCTAGATTCCCAAATCCTTTTTTCCTGTGCACCTCTTGGGAGCAGATTAATTTCCAACCGTAGACCATTCCATCCACATATCTACACCATTAAATCTTGTCACAAGATATCATAGGTGCACATTTTTCATTTTAAGTTTATTTCCAAAGGCTAACCCATAATTTTCTTAGGACATACAAATTTAATATTTAGATTTAGACTTTTTATCATTATTCAAGCACCTTATAAGCATACTTTGGGTCATATCATAAAAAATTTCATACCATACATTATTTCTTCTGTGGCTTGCCCCTTTTCAACTGCTAACCAGAAATGGTGCTTACAGGTGGTGAGGCTCGACAAGTTCTCTACCTTTTTATGCATATCTAAGTTGAGCATATTGATCATGTCGGTTCCCAAAATTTGTGTATTTTATTCAACAATAGTAAGTAGTTGCTGCATTTATGGTCTGATCTTGTCGAGACTGATGAGACTAGGCCTGGCCTAGCTGATTCGTTGGTGCTCTTGTTTTTCTAGTTTTTCTAATTTAGTCATTTCCAACACGAGCTGATCATGAATTGTTTGTGCCATTTATTTAGTGATTGATTGTTGGTTCTAAAGTGAACTGATGATTTCATGAGTCTTCTGCATTTGTTCAAACAATTGACCATAATGTGTGTACTAGTTTCACAATACGTCCGTTGTTACACTAGATTCTGTACTGTATTGGTCCAACAGGTTGTAAGCTACTGAGAATGCTGTAAACTAATTTCTCAGAATAACAATAGTCTCTTATGCCTTCTCATGTCGTATTTCTTGCAACTACTGTTGAAGTTTCAACATGAAACTTTCAAAAATATGGTATGCTTTGTTAAGGGGTTTGTCTGTGTCATCCCCTTCTGGAATTGTAATGAATTGTTTTGCTATATTTTCGCACTTGATAAAAAACTGTGTCTGCTCTGTATTCATTTTCTTCAATTTCTCTTTAGTTTTTTTCTCTTTTGATTCTATACTCTTTACTGATAACATCCATCAACAAGTCTAGTTCTTATTCTTTGGCTTTCTGGGCATTGATTTCCATTGTAGAACCTAGTTGAACTAGATGGATCACTGAAGGTGTCTGCTGTTGGGACTGTAGTTGTTGACATTGTTGTTATTTTTCTTGCTTATTTTTCTATTTTCTTTCTTTTATTCACCTCTGCCCCTGTTATCTAGCTTGTCTTTTGGATTCTTGGGTCGGCATACTTTGTACTGGTGCACTCTTGTGTCTGTTCTGTAGGTACAATAGGAAGAACAGGGTTTGGTGGATGAATTTTAGGCGAGGTAGTGATAGGTGGTGATTGTATAGGAGGTGGTGTAGGTGGGGGAAGGGGTTGTGGTTTCTTAGAGATTGATGGTAATGAGGTTGGGATGGAAATTTTCAGTAAGGGAGTGTTGACGATTCAACTATTTTGACTATTTCTCCAGGCTCGACAGGGGCGATATTTTCGACAAGTTCTTTGGAAATGGTCGGTTCGAATATTTATTCGATAGGGTTATTGATGGGTTCAAGAAGTGGTGGGTTTTCGACAGGTTGGGGAATGAATGAAGAAATTCGTTCCACCACAATTTAGTTGGTTCTATCAGGATTTATCTTCATAATGGTATTAATATTCCCAATGACTTATGTTTCTGGAATGGAAGGCTGCAGATGGTCGATACTCGGTGGAATGAATAAATTATCTTGTGGGGTTTTTATGGCTATAACTTGTTTCTTTATTGTCATTTTCTTAACATCAGGAAATATGGATGGTAGTTGGTTTATGAACTCTTGTAGGTCGTTGTTTGTTTGGAGTCGAGCACATATTTATGCAGGCAGTGACTGTAAATAAGGATTAGTGATGGTGGTTGATGTAGTTGTTGTTGAAGTCGGTATGAATTCTTCGACAACTTGGGTCAGCGATGGAGGTGTTGGAGTGTGAGTGAGGTCGATGGGATCAACAAAAGGTGGAGTACAAATTTTTACTTTCTTTTGTATTGTTTGTGCTTGTTGTTATTCTTCTGTGATGAACTTGTGAAACTGTTCATCGACTGGTATCTTTTTCTTTGTGGAATTCTCCAAAATCTGGGTTGCGCTATCATACAACTCTAAATTATCATCTTTTGTTGCTTCTTGGAGTATCAGTTTATGCTTCCCCTTCCCTTTCACCGTACTCTTCCTCTTATGTCGAGATTTAACTAGCTCGTTAGGTATCCGATGGATATTCTCTTTTGTTAATGCATACTCAAGAAGAGGGGTATTAGATTGGGTACTTTCTTCTGTTGGTTTTGCTTCCTCCTTAGGCCGTTGTGTAGTTGTTATGGTGACTAACAATGGTTTGATGTCACTAATTCTATCGTGATCAAGAGTAAATTTTTTTATATGAAGTTGAAATTCATAATCCTCTTCTTTTTCTGGATCAGTTAGAGGCTCGAATATTGGTTGGTCGACTTTCTTTGCTATCGGTGGTATTTCTAACTTAGTGTTAGATTTTCGATTGAGCTCTACAAATATTGCCTCTATTGAAGGGTATAATTATAGTGCTTTTTCATTGACTCCTGCTCCTTGTAGATACCAAATCAATGTATGGTCCAATTCCAGCTGAATGTGTGAAGTTGGTGGTAGACATCTTAACATATTTTTTGGTACCCTCCATCTAGCAGATTTAATTTTTAGTGCCTGGAACCAAGTGTCCAACCAAATTTTGAATGTGGTTTCTCCTAGTAGACAACTAGACAATGCAAAAGCTTTAAATTATCACATGGAAATTCAATTTTCTGCATTGAATTTCTTATCTCCGACAGGTCGAAGATGGTACATGGAAATCCAAATTATTAGTGATGGGTACCAGATTTGGGTGCCTTCCTCTTGACATTTTACGCATGTGCACATGATTATTTATGGTAAGTGTTTATACCACTAGTAGAGTTTCCCTTTGGTTGACACATTTTGAACTACTTCTAGCATGTTGAGCTTCAACTCAAAACCTCTCCCGTTGCTTGTTAAACCCGTATAAATAATTTTTGTAGCTATCTTGGGTGTTCTATAGAGGATTTGACTGATTATTAGTGCTCGTGAGTTATTTTCCTACAGCTGATCTTGTAATTTCTTCCATGAGGCTCGGGTTTAACCAAACAAGAATCGATTCTCCTTTGTTTGACAATTCAGTGAGCCTATAGATCAGGTCTTCGTTAATTTTGACAAGTGTGTCGAAATAAAACTTGTCGTAGTGCTACCTATTGACAATGAACTGTGCAGTGATCTCTTTTGTACCAGAAAAGCTATCCATTAGTGGAGCAATCATGTAACTGAGGATTGTGTTGGCACTTAATTTTTGGGCTTCCTCCATCATTTTACCATCTTTGTAATAACCCCATTCCTTAATTTATTTCCAAATACTTCTCCATGATGTCTCGACTACTTTAGCATTTCAGATGTTATTTAGTCGGTTCATCAATGGTGTGTTATCTTTTCCTATCTATTTGAGCTTGTTCGAAGTGGACCTCATATTTGAAGTTGTCTTCTTGGGTGCCATTGTGTTGGTTAAATTATCTGTATCACAAAGGGGTAAATTGGGCTCTAGAGTTTGATAGCTCTGATATTCTAGCTCTTCACAGAATGATGTCCAAGTCTCATATGGTGTGGTATTTATAGTAGGATTATTTGGAGTGGGAAGGAGCATAGTGGATGGTAGTATTAGTTGTTGTATTAATGGCAGATTTGACTGTGAAGGATGAGATGTCGATGTTGATTTCGGTACATGTTTAATTTTATGCTGCATATGTCGATGGTCATCATGATTTGATTGGACCATTCGACCTTATTTATGTCGGTGGATGTCGAGATCATGGTGATGTCATTGAAGTGGTCAATATTCTTCATGTCTATTATGTTAGTGGTTATATATTTCAAATGGTAATATGCTGCTTCCTTCCTGTGAGATGGTCCAAGGTCTTGTCATACTTATTTTCTTTTCTGTTAGTATTTTCTTGTGTTTGTGTTATGTTTTATATTTTTATTTTTCTTCAATTTTTTTATATATTTATTCAACCATTTTTTTATGCTTCGTAAAGTTTTAGTTGGGCACCATTAACTAAATTCCGAAATACACTACCTTGTAGCATTTTTAGTTGGATTGATCGATTAGTATTTATTTATTTGACAATGTATGGGCCCATCCATTTGTTACGGAGAGAAATTCCTATGGCTTGGGGTACCACAATAGACAGCTTGACTCCAGAAATCAATCCTTTCCAATATGAAAGAGAAATCAAATATCTAACACTAAAGGATCAGACCTCATACCTTATTCTGGACGGTTGAAGTAGATCCCTGTTGAGCTTTCCAACTTTAGCTTGAATTGATGAATCACTTCCTCAACAACAAGTAAACAAGACAAGCATACTATATATTGGTGTTAGATCTACTTTAGCATATATAATCAACAATGTATAAGCATTTGAAATCATTCATGGATAAAATATTCATTCAAACATACATTATTGGATAGGAAAAGATATTTCTATTAATATAAAATCAGAGATTACAATGAATACAACCTCAGTTGGCACGTCTGCGAATCGGAGAAACTGAATCCCCCTCTTGGGCCTCCACCACATCAATCCTCCATCTCTCAATAGCAAGCTCACAAGCAAAAGGCAAGCTTGGGAAGAACACCAAAGTGCTCCAAGGGACAAAGGGATGTAGACTCAAGGACAAGTTCTGACAACAATGGACTATAGTTTCTTTGCTCTCAATTCTCTTATGCCTTCAATGTATCCAAAGAGTTCCTTATATAGCTTTTCAATGGGGTAATGAAAGGTCGAATTTGAGCGATCTCAAGGCATATGGAATGCCAGGAGACAAGTGAGTTGGATCCATGTCAAGGAAAAATCCAAAAGGATTTGGATTTTGTACACATCCCGATGTACACAGTTTTAGGGGTCAAACCTGGGTATATACGCGATAAGGGGTTTAAAATTCGCGTATATCAATTTTCACATGTTTTTAGGGATGGCCTAGGAAACATCAAAGGACAAAAAATGGTCCAAGGGGTCTAAGGTCAGTATGCAATTTATTGAGATTTTCCATTTATCAACTATTGTATAGTAATGCAAGGTCTCCAACCGACATGTTTTTACTTTTAATATTTCTATCATGCCAAGCGTTTTTCTATCACTTTTGGATTTCTTGGTGTTGCATTGAAATTAGTGGGTGTTCTTCCAATATAGATAGTTGTGTTAGTCATTCTCTTCTAGAATTATCGACATCAATATGCAATATGTCGATGATTATAGGAGTCTGTTGTCTAAAGTGTAAAGGAAAAATTGCTTCCTGTCCATAGACTAGTCAGAATGGTGCTTGATTTGTTGACTATTTGTATGTCATTCTGTATGCCCATAAAACAACAAGAGTTTTTTCGTCCCAATCGTATTTGTCAGTTTTACATATTTTTGTTAGACCTCTGGTTAGTGTTTTATTAAAAGCTTCAATTGCACCATTGGAATGGGGATTATATGCTATACTCTTTTAGTGTTCAATCCTAAATTGTTTTGTCAAAGCTGCAATTGTTTATTTTTATGAAATGTGACCCCTAATTACTAATCAAGGTCAATGGAAAACCAAATATAGAGATAATATTCTTGTATATGAATTTTTAGGCTATCTCACTTGAGCAGATATCGACAAGTTCCGTTTCTTCCCATTTAGTGACATATTCGACTACTGTAATAATACATTGTGCTCCTGTTCATCTAGTCGATATTTGAAATGGTCCTATAAAGTTGATCAACCAAATTTCAAATGTTAATATCGGGTTTACCGATATTAAAGGCATTTCAGTACTTGGTAGAGGCCGACCTAGTCGTTGGAATCGATCACATTTGCTTACAAATCTTTGACAATATCGGTAGAATGTATTTTAGAATTGTTGTGCCATCTAGATCATCAAGCAATAAGTCCAAATTATTGATGTAGTGAATAGGAATGAATTATACAAATTGAACAAATCAAATATCACAGGAAATAGACAAGTATTGCTCAGAGAATTACAGTATTATTTTCATTACATAATCTGGTGTTACAATAGTGTTACATAGGAAAATAATTCGAATCATTAGGGATGAATTTGAATCTCCCAACTGGATGTGACTGACTCTGACTGACTAGCTAACTAAATATGTCTCAATCAATATCAGAGTCCAAGTAGTTAACTCCCAATGTCAAATCCAGTCATGCAATTAGTTTAAATCAGTTAACTCAGTCTAACTGAAGCGGTAGGGGAGAAAAGGCACCTTATCCACATGCATCCACACATAACTAGCACTAACTAATATGATTATGATCTAACTGAAAGTAACTAGAAAATAACTAAGATTAACTATTTCCAACTCCAACTGACTGAAGGCGGTTGGTTTCGAGACTCCCAATGGCTCCTACAATGTAGGGATTGGTCTAGGAGGCACCTAAACTGATGCATGCAAGTGTAGTAAGTGGAATTTATCCCCTATCGGTGTTCCCCACACTATAGTAGCTGGTACATGTGGCCCCATTAGTCCATGTGGACCCAATGGTACTAGTGGACCCGAATAATTAAATAAAACTCCTAAGTTAGGCTAAAATAATATAATAGATAGTTTTTTCAAGGGAGGATTATAAATCCTAACACCCCCTTGAATCCTAACTTGGACAGCTGTGGGCTCTAGAAATAAGGCCAAAATTCACCCATGTACAATCTAAAATATAAAAAAATGTTGCTTAATAAACGTAGGAAATAGGGGAAAAACTCAAGGGAAACCCCCCGCTCAAAATAAGTAGGAAACATGAAAATACAAGCTATCTTTAGAATAAAGAAGCTTCCTCCTTAGAAAAATAAGTTCTAAAAAAAATGCTGCAAATTGCAGCACTATGCTGGATCATGGTTCTTTTGTGTAGCAACACCCTGAATTTGTGCATGTGAATCTCTCAATATCCTTCCAGACTGATGAATTTGTGTTTTTGCTGGATGAAAGAGGTGGAGGATGATCACTTTTATGCTTTTGTGGGCCAAGTGTTTGATCATTTTCTCTCATCATGTAGCACTTTGCTGGAATCTTGCTGCACCACTTTGTAGGCAGCGAATCTATGAGAGAGAGTAGAGCATTCTCATTTTGATACTAGGACCTAGTTCTCCTTCTGTCTTCTATATTTCCAGCACCATCTCCAGCTGTATCAATAAGGTTTTGAGCCCATCTTGGTTTAGGATTTTGAGCTTGAATGGATATTGGATATGTCTCTAGAATATCATGATATTCAGTCTCAATAACAGGATCATGCTGGTATTAGTCCTCTTCATCTGAATTTGAAACATGTAACAAATCATCATCATCAAAAAAGTGAGGAAGAGTGTTTATACCTTCTTGCACTTGGGATGGCGGTGCATCTAACAACTGATCTTCTTCAAACTGAACACTGCACTCAATGAAGCATTTCTTAGTTGTAACCTCCATCAACTTGTATGCTTTTCCATCTTCTGCATATCCCAACAGAATGGATTCACTACTTTGGGATTGGAAGTACTTCCCCTTATTGAGTGGTATTTTGGCCCAGTCTTTGGAACCAAAAACTCTCAAGTGAGATACATTGGGATTATACCCATGCAGTGCTTCGAATGGATTGCCCCCAACCACTGATTTATGAGGCACTCTGTTATGCAAATATGAAGCAAAATTTACATCTTTTGACCAAAGATAGGGAGGGAGATTCTTACCATGGAGAATTCATGTTTCCATCTCCTTTAGTGATATGTTCTTCTTCTTAGCTACACAATTTTGTTGTGGTGTGTATGGAACTGAATGTTTCAATTGAATCCCCTCTGTGTCATAGAAATACTGAAACTCTCTTTTGATCTACTCTCCTCCTTTATCATATCTTATTGAATTGATTTTCTTACTGAAACTATTCTCAACCATAGCATTAAAAACTTTAAAAATCTCAAAAACTTTTGATTTTTGTTTCATAAAGTAGATCCAATAGTACCTAGAACAATCATCAATAAAGGCGAGGAAATACCTGGAACCATAAATGGAATTTGTGGGAATAGGTCCAGCCACATCACTATGTATCAAATCAATTATAGAGGAAACTCTATGTGCCTTCCCAACTTCATACCTCTTCTTTGGATGCTTACCTACCAAGCAACCATAGCATACTCCATCAGAAGTTTGGATGAGAGGTAAACCTTCAACCATTTTATCATTGTGGAGTTGCTGGAGATATTTGAAATTAAGATGACCATATCTCTCATGCCAAATATTGCTAGTGTTGTTAGCATGAGACAATAAAGCTGTAGGAGGTGAGATAGGTAAAAAATGTGAGAACTCATAAGCTTTAGTAGAATGATTTGCAATAAATTTCACTATGAGCAGTGAAGTAGCTTTTTTTGTGATCTCAACTGTATCTAAATCGAATGTAAATCTCTTGGGAGAGCCTGCATGATTCATCTGATAAACATACAACATATTAGCTATAAGGGAGGGCACATAAAGAACATTCTTGAACTCACCATGCTTCTCTCTGATTGTGCCCCTTCCTTCTGCTGGAATTTGGGAATCATCTCCCATGTGAATTTTAGGCCCTTTTGATAGTGTGAGGATGGAGAAGGATTATTTGGAGCCAACCATGTGATTGGATGATCCATAATCAATTATATATGTTGTTGACTGAACAAGGATAGCCTTCAATGCATGGCACCTTTCATCATCTTCTGGTTGTGGTTCATCATCATGATTCTTTTCTCTTTGAGGGATAGAAATGTTATTATGCTTAAGGAGAGTAGTGAGCTGGTCAACTTGCTTCTTCATACAAGATTCTTTAAGGTGAAAACCCTCATACAATAGGGACACATCTTCTTTTTGAACTTATTATTTTTATTAGAGCTGGAGGCTCCTTCAGAATTCTTCTGATTCTCTTTAGGATTAGAATAAATTGTTTTATGCTCCTTCCCCTTAGAATTCCATTTATCTTGCGCTTTGTTAGAGTATGTCACTAGGACAGCTTGATATTTGGAGGTATTGATGAATCCCATCTGGCTCAACTTCTCTTGCTCCTGTATTAAGGAATCGACAAAGGAACCAAGTGAGGGCATCTTTCAGTTAGGAATGGAAGCTCTCTCGGAATGGAAGATTGAGACAAATAAAGAATAGTCAAGGAATAGTTTGCTGAGTATGGATAGAACATGCTACTCATCCTTTCTTTCTATTTCGCACTTTCTGCATTGGAGTGCAAGAACCTTGAATTTAGTAAAGAATTGTTGCACCGTCTCAAAACTGCTGGGATGTAAGGCCACCAACTCCTTCTCCAGAATGTGTCCCTGAATCTCATTTTGTTTTCCAAACAATTCTCTAATATTCTCCCATGATTCTTTAGGAGTCCTCAAACCTTCAAGGTGGAATAGGATATATCTAGATATGTGAGTACATAGATAACCGAAAGCTTCATCTAAGTGGTTTAAAAACTTGTTTCTTTCAACTGGATGATGGGGCTCGACCTCCCTACCAAGTATTATCCTGAAGTAGCCATGGTTTTGCAAGGCCAACTGCATATCTTCCCTCCAATCAACATAATTGAAGGGTGTTAGGATCTGAGGTGTAGGAGATTAAGAATCCATAATTCTCCGGCTGGAAAAGACAATATATTCACACAAGCTACGCAACACCTGTAGAATTTCACTGCACAACAGTTAAACATTTGATTTATGTTAGAGTCATGCCTTCCCTCTCGACATGAACACTTTCTCAGGGTCCATCACCACCACTCTGAATTAATTCAGAGGAAGCAAGGAACTCTTTGTGGGGCTTATGTGGAAACCCATACGCTTCTGGTGTTCAATGGAGAGTAGACAAACTTGAAGCTTGCTTGAAATGGCTCTGATACCATGTTAGAATTGTTTTTCCATTTATATCATCAAAATTATTGATGCAGTGAATAGGAATGAATTATACAAACTGAACAAATCAAATTTCATAGGAAATAGACAAGTATTGCTCAGAGAATTACAATATTATCTTCATTACATAATCCAGTGTTACAATAGTGTTACATAGGAAAATAATTCGAATCATTAGGGATGAATTTGAATATCCCAACTGGATGTGTCTGACTCTTATTGACTATCTAACTAAATATCTCTCAATCAATATCAGATTCCAAGTAGTTAACTCCTAATGTCAAATCTAGTCAAGCAATCAGTTTAAATAAGTTAACTCAATCTAACTGAAGTGGTAGGTGAGAAAAGGAACTTTGTCTACATGCATCCATGCATAACTAGCACTAACTAAATTGATTGTGATCTAACTAAAAGTAACTGGAAAATAACTAAGCTTAACTAGTTCCAACTCCAACTGACTGAAGGAGGTTTGTGTCAAGACTCCCAGTGGATCCTAAAATGTAGGGATTGGTCTAGGAGGTGTGTAAACTGATGCATGCAAGTGCATTAAGTGGCATTTAGCCTCTATCGGTGTTCCTCACACTCTAGTAACTGGTACATGTGGCTCCATTAGGCCATGTGGACCCATGGTACTAGTGGACCCAAACAATTAATAAAACTCCCAAGTTAGGCTAAAATAATATATTAGAAAGTTTGGTCAAGGGAGGATTATAAATCCTAACAATGTCAGCCACTGTAATCCTATTTGTTGGATTTTCTTGGCTGTCCCGTCTAACTAAAAATCTCCTCTAGCTGGACCATAGCGTGCTTCATGCATTATAATTTCTCTTTCATGGTCAAGAATGCATCAACGGAGTAGGTCATCTAATCCTAGTTTATAGAGGAATCCATTTACTATGGTGTAAGGTGAAACTTTCATTGCTATGATTTTTTTTCTTTTTGTTGCTCATGCCTTCGGGTGCTCATCCTTCCTCTAAAAATTGAGAATTTGTTTCCAAGTCGAAAGATATGTCTTCAACTTGAAATAAATGTGCATCTGGTAAATCGTCTTTGATTCCAGCAGGTTCTTCCCCTATGTCGATTCTTGATAAGTGGTCGGGTCCAACATTTTCTTTACCGAGTCAAACTATAACTTTGAATTTGAATACTTGAAATAATAATAGCCATTGACATATTCTTCTATGATGCAATGGTTTATTAAATAAATATTTTAGTGCTTGATGGTCAGTATAAAACACTAATGGATTGGCGAGTAAATAATGTCAATATTTTGTGAGTGAAAACACCATTCTGAGTGCTTCTCTTTCTGTTGTCGAATAATTCCATTCAGATTTATTTAGTTTTCTACTACTATATGCATTTGGATGGTCCATTCCATCATCAAATGGTTGTGTTAATATTGCTTCGATTTCTACTCCGTAGGAATAAATATGTACATGAAACTTGACTGACCAGTTTGGGAATCATAATATGGGTGCTTCGACTAATTGTTTCTTTAAGATGTCAAATGATGTGGTGCACTCGCCGGTCCATTCATATTCTTGATTTTATTTTAATAATTCCTCTAATGGATATATCATATCAGAATAATGTTAGATGAAATTTCTATAATACCCTGTATGTCCAAATAAGACTCTCACTTGCTTAGGGTTCATTGGTGGTTTTAAGATGAGAATTATTTTAATTTTAGTGAGATCAACTTTAATTCCCTCTTTACATACAATGTTTCCTAATAAGATTCCTATTGGTGTTGCAAAGATGCATTTTCTGATATTGAGGGATACTTGTATATGTCGACATCTCTCTAGCATGAGTCTTATCTATTTACAGTGGATTTTTAACATGGAATAAATTATCTAATCATCAAAGTACACAGCCATTGTTTTATATATATATTCTTGGAATGATGTAACAACTATTCTTGAGAAACAACTGGTGCATTTTTCATCCCAAATGGCATGAATTTGTATGCGAATGATCCAAACTCACATACAAATGTTATTTTATTCTGGTCTTCTTTAGAGATAGTAACTTGATTGTACCCTCAAAAACTGTTTGTGAATAAATAACACTCATGCCTTGCAACTTCATTAATAATTTGATCTGCGAAAGGAGTCGAAAATGGGTCCATGAGGGTCACTTTGTTCAATTCTCGAAAGTCGACAAAAATTCTCAGTCGTTTAGGGTCGTTCTTCTTCGGTTGAAAAATTATTGGGCTTTCCCATTCTGACTGTCAATAGGATATATGATTCTAGCTGCTAACTTATTGTCGATTTCCTTCTTCACTATTTCCTTATATTTATCTTCCAGCTTATATGGTGTTTTCTTTATAGGTTTTTCCTTGAGTTTTATGTCTATTTTCATTTCACCCATCTCTTGTATTAATCCTTTGAGATATTTATAGTCCTGACCAAAAATATCCTGAAATTATTTTAATAGATTGATGATTTATGTTGTTTTCTCTTCGTTCCAATAGTCACCAATTTTTGTAATCTTAGGTCTATCATCATTAGAAATATCGACTTATTTTGTCTTTATTTTTGTATCCATCCACTCTGGTGGTTTACTTTCATTAATTTGTCTACTTCCTTCTTTAAACCATGAAAATGTTGGTGGGAAATCTTATGCTGTCATTCGTTAAGGGTCTTCGTTTTTTGCTATTTCGATTTTTAATACTATCTTAACCAGTTTTGAAGTTTCAGGGTGATTGGTTTTCCATTGAAATATTTTCCCAATTGTAGTTTTTGTCTCAAGTCGAAGTCTCTTTGAATGCAATATTTTTGTTGATATAATATTATGACACGTGGCGTTCAGTCGGTTATGTCAATTTTTTGTTGATGTATTGTTGTTAGTCAGTTGTAAGAATGATTTTATTTGTTTTGACGCTTAACCAATGTTCATCATCAAATATGAATTTGACGTATTTAAGGAAGTTTTCTTTTAAGTCATTCCATTTGAATGTTTAACCTCTTGCTTCTTCCATCTTATACCATTTATTTGGTAAATCATCTATTGTAGTCGGGAATAGGTGAGGCCAGACTCATTCGTCTTTATATCCTAGTCTTCTCCATTGTTTTTCAAAGATAGCTATATGTTTCTCAGGGTCATTCCCTTGCATGAATATTGGTATATTTGACTATGTTATTAGCTTCTTCCCTCCAAATATTTCAATAAAATTTGTTGAAGTTGTCATCCATGTTTGTAGTCTCGAATGGTGGGTATCCCACCATCGAGCAACTTGCCCAATAAGTGTCTCGACTAAGCTTTGAATTCGGCCTTGTTCGCCTATATTTTTAGAAACTTGTTCCACATGAAGTACTGGTGACCCACATTCTTTATAATGGAGTGTTGGCTGGCTTGACACTTCTTTCTTTACTAGTACCAGAGATGGATACTCTCTAATTCACCTTTCAAATATTTTAGGAATTATAGAAACCAAAAAACATTGTTGTGTTGTATTTTTAGGAATGGATTAGATGGTCCAACATTCACTTGCTTGCAATTTGTAATTTTCCATCTCCTAGTCGTATAATTCTGCATCTGAATTATAACCAATAGTATCTGCATTTCCTAGGTGAAGTTCTCTATATGTGTTCGGTTCAGTATAATCCTCATTATTTTGTATTTGGTATAGCTGTAAAACATCGACATCTTCATCTATGGGTTCCTTCCAGGGTTCTCCTTGAGATGGATGAATTGGGACAATGATTTTTTGTCCATTTCCTTTGAGTTTTATTCTTTCTTTATCTAATGAAATATAGTCCTTCATTTTTCGTCCCCATGGCCGACCTACCAAATCTAGGAAGGAACTAGATACTTCCTTAGGGTTGATTATTTCAAAGTCGACTTTAGTTGTGATGCTTTTAATATCCGTGTTGACATTTTTCTAGATACCGATGGCTTCGATTAATCCTTGATATGCTAATTTTAAGTATATGCCAGATTCATGTAGTCGGGGTTTAACCATTTGTTCCCACGTGTCTCTGGTCATTATGTTTACCCGCGATTCCAAGTCAAGAATGACTTGTTGAACGTGGTATCCATGAATTTCCAGGTTGATTAAAGGGTTGACACCATTTTTATCTTTTTCATTAAGGCTACATATACTTTTAGCTTGCTTATATTCACAAGGATTATTTTTAAGATTGTACATTAAATTTAATAACTTTGCAGCTGAATCATTAATATTTATCAATTTAATTAACTCATTAGTAATATTTTATCAAGAATCATTAGTTTCTTCCTGTGCAGCTAATTCTTGGAATATATTCTATGCATCATTATACAATTGTTTTTGTTTATCAGGGTTAGGATAATATTCCTTACTTCTTATTTTACTTATTTGTGGGTTATCCATGCCAGTTTTTGTGCCTTGTCGGGTCACAATTTATAAATTCTTAGTTCAAATAAAATCACATTTTTGAAAACTAAACAAGACGTTAACGTTCTTTCTATGATTAATTTTTTCAAGCATGGTGGGGAAATCCTCCAAAGAGTGATCACTGACACCACAACTTGTATAGAATTTGAGGCCAGTCTCATCCTTATATGGACACTCAACATGTTGATGTCCTTCGTTTAAGCATGTGTAGCACTAGATGGATCGATGTGGTCTATTCTCCCCATTTCCAAAGTATCGGCCTCGACCTTGAAATCCCCCACATCTATTATTGTCGTACCCATGCTCATATATGTGGCCATCATACCTTTGATTGTTTTTATCATTCTGATTATTCCTTATATTATTATCATTGTCTTTGTTTTGTGTGACTGCATTCATCTAATAAAATTCCTGATAGTTCTGCCAGTTTTCAAGTTTAATTGACATTCTGTTGTTGAGTGACTTTTGACTTCACATATAACACACCTGTAAGATTTTCATTTTTAATATTTATGGGAAATCCTTTGTTTCATGTAAATCATGCTCTTGGCATATATCACAAAAGAAATTTGATTGTAGAAACCAAATATCTTGTTGACAATAGTCTTTTGTATGACCAACCGTTGAGCATTTAGTACACTAGACATCATGTCCTTTGAGTCTCATCTCCCGTATTGATTTCTGTATGATTTCTAATTTCTCCTCAATACACCTATCGACAAGGTTTACTGGGTAATCCTTGTCCATCTCAATTTGGAACGGCTTGGTAAATGCATCTTCATATGTGTTGAAGCCGTCTAGTCAAATATGCATTCAAATTTTCTGTAAAAGTCTAGCAACAAACCATTGGATCAGTAATTGTTCATCTATGTTATATTCCAAATGGCTCAGTAAATATTTAAATATGTTATCATACTCCTGAACTGTTTCAGTCGATTTCTGAGTTGTTGTCTTCAACTTCTTTGCTGCTAGATGTTATGCATTTGGTGTTTTGAAGAATGACATAAATTGTGGTTTTATTTGAGCTTCGGTAGGATTCAGTGTTTTCTCTGTATATTTAATATACTACGTTAGAGCTCGCTTACATAGAGAACCATCAAACTGGGCCATTTGTTGGTCTTCGCTGTTAACATCATTGGCCTCCCAAATCGACTCACACACGAACTCGTATCATTTGGGTTCTTCATCATCCTCATAGAGGGGAATATGGGAAAACATATGTGCCATATATTCGGTGTCTATGTCTCCTTCAGGTGGTGGTGCTAGTGGTGGGTTACTCTCTCTAACTTCATTTTCATCACAACTATTTTTGATAGAACTTTCGTTTTCGTCAGAATTTTTTTTTCCTGTAACAGTCGATCCATTTTTGATTAGAAGTCGATTTATGTCGACTCCTTCTTATGATACCCAAGTAAAATTTTGTTGAAACTGGAGTACCCTTGCTGGTGATGATGACTGGTCCAGTGATTTTTGTTAGAACAGTAATCCAACCCCTTAGTGCCTTAGTCTAAGTCCCTAGTCAATTTTATTGCACTTGTGCATTAATATACTATGGTTTGGACTTAGGTAGCTTAATTGGGAATAAAAACCAGTTAAATTGGGGAATTTGCACCTACATGAGTTCTCCATCTCAGTAAAACCTCTACATGTGCACCCTCATCATCGCTAGTGCACTCCCATTCATTGAATGTAGACATTGTGGTTGACTAGGAGCGCTAGAGGTGGATTTTGTCTAATTTTGGATTGATTTTGAGCATTTAATGCCACCTAGAGCCTCTCACTCACCTTATTTTGCACACCCATGCATGCCAAGGATTCATGATTGCTCCAATTCACTTCATCCATGTCTACACAACTATTCGTGGCCATTTAGGCTGAGTTGGAGCCAGTTTGGCCCACCTAGGCGGGATTGAGGCCAATTTGGCCAATTTCACATGTACAGTCATTTTGGGATTCCCAAGCCTCACGACCCACTTCATATGTAATATAAAGCTGTTACTAACATATTTACATGTTATAAATCCAAATAATAACCTGTTTCAGTTCACATTGCATGTGTAAAATTGTTCTCTTCTAATGTTTTTTGCTGGTTTTGTATGAAATTCGATTTGTGAGTTTCTCTAAGGCTCCTAGATATTGTTGTAGATCAAAATTATCACATGGTATCAGAGATGAGTGGATTTTAGTGAGTTGCAGATCAATATTGAGCATTTGAGCTGCATTTTTTAGATAAATTCAAGATAAATTTGAATGTTTTTGTAGGACTTTCGACAATTCTTCACCATTAGCGCAGGAAGAAATGGAAACAAACCACATTTTTATTACACCTTTCAATTTATTCGATTGGAAGGAATAAATGGTTATTCAATTGAGACCCAAGGGTCTCTACAGAGTTACCATGGGCACAGAGGTGGAGCCAAACTCTATTGTAGAGAAGGCCAAGTACTTCAATAGACTTGATGAAGCATATGGATTCCTATGCCTAAGTATCTCAAGAGATCTCTGGTTTCATAAAGACAGTTTATGTCACATGCGCCAATTTTGCAAAAAAAAAAATATTATCTTATTTGATTTTATTTAAAGACAATATGTTAAATTTTGTGCTAAGTTGTAATTGATGACTCAGCAGAGTCAAGGATATTGAATGTAATTCTGAATATTTTAATTATAAATAAATAAAAGTGGAGACAACAGCTTAGGAGAGCTGTTAAAAGAGTGTTTACAGGTCCAGTTGGTGGAGGAGATTGGGTGGAGAGAAAACAGACAAGTGGCACCATCCTCAAACCTCTTCCAACTGTTGCAGGTGGAAACCTCCCTACATTTGGGGTCATGATCTTCCAAGAAAGTGGGATCATAGCAGGTGGCTCAATTAATGACAACTGACCCAAAAGACCTAGGAAATATTTATAAAAATTCCCATTGAAGAGAGCTGAGGCTGCTCATTCTACAGAAGTGATCATTTAGGTGAATTAACTTTAGAGAAATTCAATGGCAAGGGAATTTATGGAAAGAGTTTGAGGGGTTAACTGCTGAGTGATATAGTGCAGATTTTCAGCTGAAGGATCTTACTGCTGAGTGTAGAATCATTACTGAGTCATTGGACTAGTTTTTTGTTTGCTTTCTCCACCAGTTCTCAGCCAAGGAGACCAAGAACAGGCTCGGGGGTCCTGAGGTAGCGTTGTTTGAGCGCTCTCCAGGAGTTGGTAGGGAGGAATGGCCTCCTAACGCTATTGTTATCCACCTTAATCAGGTTCTAAAATCTTTTTGTTTTACTGTGTTAGATAGTTAAATATGGATCTGATTGCTAAATGAATGTCAAGTATTTAGTTGTAAATGTTAAGAGTTAGTAATCTTTTGTATTAGTGAAGGAATGAATCGAATAAATGAAAATAATTCTAATCTGTGTTTTTCCATGTCTAGAAGGACCAGACCATACTCCAGCACAGACAGAGTATTTTAAATAGATGAAGGATATGATAAGAGTCTGAAATGAATAGATGTATTATGCATTTCATAATATCAGAGTATTTTATTTATGTATGTAGATTACTATCAGAAAATAAAAATAACCTGTTTATCTAGGCTTATTGTTCAACCAACTTATTTATGTAAGTATACTGCAAAAGAAAGAGTAATAACTCACCATAGGTAGAAGGATCATTATATTAATAAAATACCCTAACAGAAAATAGGTTATGCTTACACACAATACAATATTCTTCTTATTGAATTGAAAACATGCAGGAGGGTAAACTGTGCTATGCTTTATATATATTTTCTTTGTTTTTTTTATTAACCTGTTGCTTATGCAGTAGAAGAAATATAGCTAAATTACTTGTTTACATTTAGTTCAACAAAGGTATAAACTAATAAGTATATAGTTTATTTATTAACCATAATAATCTAAGACTAACATTTACTATTAACTAAGGAAGTAATATGAAAAGTAATTATGGTATTAAGAAGAAACTTATTTAAATATCTAAGTTCTTCTATCACACTCTTTTATCATTTCAGTAGATAAACAATAGGAATACGATAATAACCAACATATACATAAAAGTATATTTATAAAACGAACAGTTTCGTTAAAATTTTACAAACAAGATATACTTGTAAAATAAAACTACAGAGTCAAAAACCCTAAGAACAAATAATATATTTGAAAATAACAACTAGGTAAGCGATAATCCGATTACTAGGATTATTTAATAATAATCAACTAAACTATTATAAATTGTTACAGTCCTTTAAGGACAAAGTAAAGGACAATTGTAATATCATAACTGGAATATTTGCACAACACATCTGAACACAGATTAAAACAAAATTAACAAACTAATAAGACCTTTTTATAAATAATTGAAAGATTTATTTATACAAGGGTTACCTACAGGAAAAACCCTAGCTCATATTTTTGAGCAAAGAACTATTCAATACAAATTACTCTACGAGACAGTTACAGTCATGGCTTAAGGTAAATAACTACATTATATCACAAAATGCAATAAATAGTAAATTTATTTTTTCACAGCCGAATAGGGTAGAACCCAATTCACACAGAGTCACCAAACAATACACTGCTGAAGACGAGTCTAAGCTCAAAGACAGACTGTCTTAAAATAATTTGCATTACATTAACGAGCCAAAAGGATAAACATAAAAACCAAGTACAACACCCAGCTCATAGCCAGGGTTACCCATTGATAAAGCGGGGATTTATAAACAGTATAAGAACCAGCATTAACTTATAAAATAAATTGCTTAGAAAATGGCGAAGATGGACAAGTTTCCAAGATCTGAAGTTGCCCCAATCAACTACTCTATTACAAGTAAGGGAAGAACCCGTTCATTGAAAACCAGGGCTTACCCGTTTCGAAGCTAAGAGCCATGAAGAGAGTTAGCAACATCACCTTCACTGTTCGCTAAGAGTAATCACCGGGTCCTGTAAGTGCATAACTCGATGTGTTAGTTTGTATTTCTTGTTCTAAATAAAAACCTATTGTAAATACGAACTTTAAGATGGGTAATCCCATTCTATTTACAAGAAATAAATATTTACCTGTAAAAGATAATAAACATTTTAGTAATGGGGCTGTCACCAACAAGCAAGGCATGAAAACGAAACTCCAAACCCTACGACGAAGGAGCTTAACAAAAAACCAGTAAAGCTCAACCTTTCACCCAGTGACAGACCACGATAGAAGGGAAAAAAGGGAGTTACAGGCGGGCCGTAAGCCAAAATCAAGAGAACAACAGACCCTGGCAGAATAAATAAACTCACAGTGGGAAGTTGGCAACAAGATCAAGGTCAAAGGAACCATAGCAGGACAAACCTAGGCGTTGGGACAACTAACACCTGAGTATCACTCACTGCTGCCATGAGACCTTGCAGAGCAGCACTAAGGGCCAACACAAATTGTAGAGGAAGAATAAGCAAAGGGTTAGGGTTGCTTGGTTTTATATACGACCAATACATGGACAGGAGAATACCATGTGGCCTTAGTAATACAAATCATTCAGTGGGTCGAATTTCAATAGTTTACCTGTGAACGAATAATTACAATTATTTCCACAATGATTTTTAACAAGTAATGCATGCATTATAGTATAAACTCATTCCAACGTTAATATAACATATTTATATATGATAACGTTGATTTGGTGTTGGATAAAACAAGGATTATCGGGACGTTGACCTCATGAAGGTTTGGTAATCATATAACTATTTTATAACCCCGGAACCTTGATTTAAAAACTTTCCCAAACTATTATATTTGTTTATGCTGGTAAAGCATCATTGGATATGCATAGGGATATAAAACAAACCTTTTTGGAGCAGAGATAATTCATCAAATTTTATAGTATTATTGATATTTCAACATGAGTGTTTTGATTAACCATGTTTATCAACGTTAATCCTAGTAAATATAATAACCATGTGTTTTATGTAAAGTCCAAGTTGAATTGTGTAAAACCATAGAACAACTATAGATCTCTATGTTTATAAACATTGTGGTCTATGCAAGTTTATACTCCTTTTAACCCACAACTCAAGTGGTGTTAAATATAGAAGTTGGATAGCATAGTAAAAAAATAGAACCATGGATTCTTTACAAGATCATTGATTGTTTTAGACTTGTTTAGAAGCTTCAAACTAACAATATAATTGTATGATTATAAACATAATAGTATATGCATGTTTCTAATCCTTATAAAACCAACGTTTGATTGGAAATAAACTATAAAGTGAGCTAGTATGGTAAAAGAATATTTATTGAATTCTTTTACATAGTTCAATAGGGTTTAAACTTTAAAAGTCAATAGTTGTTTCTCAACTTTGCTTTGTTAATCTATTACCAAAATTATTTATTTATAAGATGATTTCATGATTATGAAAGATAACTGGTGCTTAGCATAAGATGGAAGATTGATCTTTATAGAAAACACCTACCTTAAAAGCTATTATAGACAGTAACTTAATATGATAAAAGCATCCCAGAAATAATAAGAGCTGCAATGGAATAATCCTACTCAAGTCTATAATCAATATAACCACATGAATGGACGTAGGTTTATGAAGTGAAGGAAAATAGTTTTGTTATATGAGAAGACGCTATTGCTCTTACACTAATAAAACTTATAATGTCAAGAAATTTATAGGTTGTAAGTTTCTCTGCAGAAGATAAATATCGATCAACTTGATACTCAAGTAAATAGTATGATATTGTATAATAACCAATAGTACAATCAATATAGCATTGTAAGGTATGCAATTTAAAGTAGCAGTTACTATGCTACTAAGATTACAAGTTTAGAGCCAAAATAAGTATCTTTATTGTCGCTACGTACGATAAAGAAAGAAACTATTTCATCTGAACTTCGTTTACAAGAAAAATTGAAGAAAGCAAACTATTTTTACCTCATGAAAGATGCTTGGAATTTAGCAGCTTATTTACGAAGCTTAGTAATTGCAAATAGAAACATTTTTGGATACTTTATGAAATTTAAAACATTACTCGTTCAATCATGCCTGTAAACCTGTAAGAACAAGTAATCTTTCTGCGTTAGCATAAATACTAAGTAAGCTCAGGATTCAAGGATAGATTCCACCTACTTGACATAAAGAGGACTCATCAGTAAACTGAAATAAAAAAATATGCAAGTAAACCTTATTTATATTACAAAAAGGAAACTACTTAGTTAACATATTTGAGACTAGGTAATACAAATAATTTAAATGTTTCTTTTGCTGCTAACCTTTAGCTGTTAGTAGACTGCAGTTTCAACATTTTATGTTATCTCAAAATTTTAAATTTTTGTGAAAATTTGGGGTTTTGACAGTTTAACAACCCCAAAGGAAGTCTGGGTCAAACTAGAATCACTCTTTGGGAAAAATGATGAACTGAGAGGACACCATCTTGAGAATGAGCTCATCGTTCTGAGCCCAAAGCATTTTGAGACTATCCAAGAGTTCTTCACTAAGTTCAAGTCTCTAGTGCTTCAACTAAAGCAATGTGTGATTGAGAAGAAAGAGGAACAATTGATATTGTCCATCCATTTGAATTTGGGGCCAGAATTCTCAGTGTTTGTTAGTACCTTTCATTTTGGAAAATTGACACTTCGAAATTGGAAAATTCCAAGTCTAGCTAGATTCATGGAATCCCTTACCCAGGAGAAAGAAAAGCTATTCCAAATGGGAACCATAAAATCTAAGGATAAAGCTTTGGCCATGGGTGTTTTGAATGCCTCCAAGGGAAAGCTGAAGGAAAAGAATTCAAAGCAGCCAGAGAAGAGGAAATCAGAAAAACACAAATCCAATGATGGGGGTTTGAATCCTCCCACGGAGAAGGACAAGAAATTGAAAGAGAAAAACAAATGCATCTATTTCCACAAGGGATGGAATCTAGAGAGCTCATGCATAAAGAAAACCATTGACCAGATGGCACAACTGCTTCAGAAAAACAGCATCCCTATCACATATGGCGCAAGGAAGAAAGATGGCACCTCCAGTTCAGATAACAGGGAGAAATGTCATGACTTGGTTGCAGGTAATTCTAATTCCTAAACCTTCATCATTGATTCAGGGGCTTCTAGACACATGGTTTCCACCAGAGAGATCTTCTACTCCATGCATTTGAATGCTGGCCCAACAGTTCGAATGGGATATGACTCTAAAATTCAGACCAAGGGAATTGGTAGGATTGATTTGGAGCATGGTTACTTCAGTGATGTGCTATATGTACCAGAATTGGCAGCAAATTTGCTGTTAGTCTATAAAATGACCCATACAAGAGAATAAAAGAGAGTGACATTCACTCTAGAATTGGTGTAGATTTTAGAAATCTCATCAAACCAAGTTGTAGCAGTTGGTTATGCAGACCACCATGAGATGATGTACAAGTTTTCGAATTTCCTCCCTAGTTCCAATGACCAAGAGCTCCTATCACATGCCAATGAGAATTCCAAGATATGGAATGAGAGGTTTGGACACATGAACTACAAATACCTCCAATCACTGCACTAAGATGGGATGGTGGAAGGACTTCCTCAAATCATCAAATGGAGCTTGCATTGGGTGTGTAGTCGGGAAGCATCTAGAGCACAGCTATGAGAAGGGGAAGGAAAGGAGAGAAAAAAAACCACTTGGGTTTGTACATTAAGATCTGATTGGTCCTCTATCCACTCAATCCTATGGTGGATCTAGGTATGTATTCACATTCATTGTTGACTACTCGATATTCTGCTAGGTGTACTTCCTTAAATTCAAATCTGAATTTTTTGAGCAATTGAAGATTTTGAAGGCCTTAGTAGATAATCAAACTAGGCATAATATAAAAATACTTAGGACTGATAATGGGAATGAGTATTTCAACAAAAATATGCAGCACCTTTGTGAGTAATGTGGCATCCAAATGCAACATTCAACTCCCTACACACCAAAACAAAATGGTGTGGCAGAGAGGAAAAATAGATCTCTCAAGGAGATGGCCACATGCATGATTGAAGCAAGGGATATAAGTCCCAATATATGGTATGAGGCCATTAATTTTTCTGGACATATATAGAACAGAGCATTCCACAAATAAGTCAAAGGAAAGTCTCCCTATGAGGCATGGTTTGGCCATAAACCAAATTTCTCAAATTTTAGGATTTTTGGATCAAGAGCATGGGCTCGAATTCCTTCTCAAAAGAGGAAGGCCTTGTAGACACAAAGAAAGGAATGCATCATGGTTGGTTATGGTGAGGATAAAAAATGTTACAAACTCTTTGGCACATCCACACTCAATACTTTCATTGATAGGAGTGTGCAATTCAGAGAGGAACCAATACCAGATTTTGAGCTTGCATCGGGGGAATGCACTTCTCCCCAACACCTTGATGAAGTAAGTGATGATTCATGATAAGAAATTTATGATATTTATGATAATGATATGGATGTATATTAAATTACTATATAAGATTCACCATCAAGGCCCAATTGGGCTGAAAACATCATACAAGTTGCATGGGAATTGGCAGGCAATCCCCAAGAGCCTAGGAAGACTAGATTGAGATCTAACAATGCTTACTTTGCAAGTGAAAGTGATATTGCTGAGCACTGTTATATGATGATTGGATCTGATCCAAATTCATATCAGTAAGCTTTTCATTACCTAGGATGGAAAGAAACAATGGAAGAAGCATTCCATTCTCTCCAAGTGAATAAAACATGGGAATTAGTTCGCCTTCCTCCCAAGAGGAAGCTTGTTCAATGCAAGTGGATATTTCGAACCAAAATTGTTGCTGATGTTTCAGATGTGAAATAAAAATCCATATTAGTTGATAAGGGATACTCTCAAGTCCATGGTGTGGACTACACCAAGACCTTTGCACTGGTTGCAAAGATGGATTCCATAAAACTAGTTCTAGCAATTGCAGCTAGTAAGGGTTGGCAAGTGCACCATATGGATGTAAAGAGTGCATTCTTACATGGTGAAATATAGGAGGAGATACACACATAGAAACTTGAAGGTTTCCAACAGGATCCTTCACTTGTTTGTAGGTTGAATAAATCACTATATGGACTCAAGCAAGCCCCTGAGGATTGGTATGCAAAAATGGATTCTTTCTTGCTCTCAATTGGTTTCATTAGATGCAAATCTGATCCAAATGTATATTTGCGGAAAAATGATGGTATTTTTTAGGTTATTGTTATATATGTAGATGACCTCTTGATTACAGGGATCTGCAACAACTCAATTGGTTCAATTAAGTTATCTCTACATAGTGAATTTACCATGACCGATCTAGGATTGCTAAGGCAATTTTTGGGATTGGAAATTGAGAAATATGAAAGGGGCATCATGATGAGTGTTGGAGCAGGGCCCCGCAGCTACAGGAAAAGCTGCTATATCAGAACAAGGAAGTCAAAGGAAAGAGTACCTGAAGCGGCTGAGAAGATAGCTCAACCACTGCATTTAAGGCAGTGGCGACGACAGGAGGGCTTAGCTACCCTCATAAATGGAAAAGGAGCAATGGGATGAGGTATTAAAGACAAAGGATAGAAGGGGATCAATTGAGGAAGTGGCACCCATACCCACGATCAGCACAAAAAATCACGGAACACTGTAGAAAGCTGCAGTGTGACCAGTAAGCGGTAGTTCAAAGTACAGATAGGCCGACTGTCACAGTTAGGGTTTTTGGGTTACTGTTGGGATAGGCCCACAGTGTTGTATCACAGTGAGACCTTTGGGCCACCTATTTAAGCATGTATTTTGTATGATGAAGAGTTATATAGTGAGATAGCTAGTTAGGTTGTTACTAGTTGTCATCATTATTGTAAGACATTGAGGAAGAGTCGAGCCCTGGTTCTGTTGTTAAGTCTGTAGTTATCTTACTGTAACTAGTGGCCGGCTCTTTGAGCATGAATGTAACAATCCACAGGGATTGAGAGAGAGAGAGAGGAAGGAAATATTGTAAGAAGAAAGCATCATAGGAAGAGAAGAGATCTAAGAGAGAAGGGCTCCCAGCTATGTGCATGGAGTTTCCTAGAAGATCTCAAGCTGCATAAGAGGTTGCAGCGGAACTGTGTATACTCTCTCAAGAAATAATATAAAACACAGTTCCTGTGGACATAACTTCCTCCCTAAAAGTGAATCACGTAAAATCCATGTGTTATGCGACTGTTTCATGTGATTGTGCTCTAACTTATTTGCTATTTGTTATTCGTTACATGAATGTTGCTTATCAGTTAATGGATGTATGCATCCTATCCTTCAGTTTACAGTAATCGTGAAGGTTAAAGGCGAGTTGAATGTGTCGAGTATTCTGTATATGAGTCTATCAGTGCTTGATTCACGACAGCTAATAGTTATAGTGTTAAGTGACTTCTGTATATGAGTTCAGTGAGTAGAGCGTAGTTGATGTTAAGCGTGCTAAACTATAGAAGCTTAAGTGAAGTTGTTTAACATCCCAGTGAAGGTTAACTAAGCTATTATACCCAGGGAAGAAGCCTTTGGACCTTGAGATTTGATGAGTATATTGAGTCTCACTGTAGGAAATATCGTAGTGTAGAAAGGCAATATCGCACTATCGGAGGAGCTGCGGTGTGAGATATTGCAGGTTAAGACTTGAGTAGAAGAGAAGGTTTGCGCATCGTCCTAGAAGTTGCGATGTGATAAGAGCCGGTCCCATAGTAGAGTCAGCTAGGAAGAGAGAGACAACCCTTGCTAAGAGATCCCACTGGTTAATTAGAGTCAAAAGAACCTAGGATGCTACAGAACCTGGTTGAGGAAACCTGATTCTTCAACCACCCCATCTAGGACCACTTCGGGTGAGACTTCAGGTCATTCTACGGTCTGTCGCTGAAAGGGCCAGTGAGCTAGGGGTTTTGTTGGTACACTACAGTAAACCTAGGTCTGCCCAGAGAAGACCAACAAATGGTTTCGTTGCGGGTTTTGAACAAATTGAAGAATTGATGTTCTGTTGGAATTCTACTAAAGAAGAACTTAACCAGTGGGTTGAGTCTAAGGAAAGAGAATTTTCTGAGAAAGAAAACAAGAGTCCCGTTGAGCCTAGGAGTTACCCCTTTTTGACCATCTTCAATCACCTTTTCTTCCCCTGTATTACATCATTTAGCATGCTAATCAGACATGTTGTCCTTACTTTCATCCCCAAACTACCAAGGTATGACTGATCATTGCTTTATCTTATTAATGCTTATGATTGTGATAATTAAAGCTGTGTATCTCTCAAATGTGCTAACATGTTATGATTTATGAAGGCAGTTTGAGATAAGTGGATTGCAGGTGGATGAGAGCTGAACAAATATTAAAGAAAGGGATATTCGCTACTTAAAAGGACCCTCAGCCCCGATCATCAATAAAGGCATGTGGTTTTAATGTAATATCCTAGACTGAGCTGTGATAGTGCAGCTGTAACAGAACGCGCTACATTGCTGCTCGAATATAATCGCGATCTGAAGAGATCGCTACTCCTGGGCAAGTCAACAGCCTTCCCACATTTTCCATGTCATTATCATACCATGTTTTGTAACAGCCAGTATATTTAGGGCGCCTGAAGATCAGATATCTTCATGGCTTCCCTTTAATAGGATCGAAGGTTATGATTTGCATGTATAAATAGGAGGAGTTGTTTCGACCCAGGGGGTTGGCAGATAGATAATTCATTCATTGTATTGACAGCGTAAGAAACCTGTAATAATTCTTTCTTTTAATACAAGGAGTTACCTCTGATTTAACGGATCTGTACGTTGTTCATCCAGCGTCTCTGTGTGAAGGTTGGGCCCGCCTTCCGCAGAGATTGCTGAGTTAAAGTAGGATTTCTGAATTCATGGTTGTGTAATGCTTTGTTGATCATCTTTCCTTTGTACGCAGCAGTAGTAGTGTGGATTTACAGTATAATTGGGATCCCATTTTCTTAAAGATTGGTAATTGGCACAAAGTGACAGTTGATTGAATAGATAACTTCCTTTATGCAAATTTAGTGGTTGTACGCATCTTGGTTCATCCTGTAGTTTCAGTTGTTATCCTACGAGTCCTTGCAATTTATCTTTCCTGTTATGATTGCTGATTTTCATTCCTGCAAGTCAATTCCTTCGAATAGCTGAACTTAATCCTTTGCAATTGAATTTCTAGATTAATATTTAATTTATGTTTATGACTTTCAAGAGTAATTAGATTGAATGGGCAGTTTAATTGTTCTGAGTTGTGAATAGGATTTCCTTTTTATCTGCAATTGCTGTTTGCATCTTAGATCATTTTTCTAAATTACAAGTAATTGAATTTGTAGTATTTAGAAGATGGATAGGATTGCACAGATTCTTGGGATGAACATAGTTGTTAGAGGATAAGAGTGTTCAATTACGTTGATTTGGTGTTTAACGCATATACTGTGCATTTATCCTTTGAAATAAAAGACTTTCTTGGGTTGACAATAAATCTCGTATGCTCTGTGTGTGTTGATAATAATCTATCTGCATATAGGGTACTTGACATTTTGGCGCCGTTTCCGGGGAAGGATAAAAATTAAACACTATCATTAGTTGCATCTGGTAATTGTTTCTAGTCAGTCTCTCTATTATTTTTGCTGAAATTATTTGGGTTGCATGAATACGAGGAGGGTAAAACACGATCACCTCCCAACTCCCAAAACCCCACAAGATACTAACAGTGCAGGTGGCTTGGGTCGCGGTCGAGGAACACCATTGGGTAGAATGACATTCATCGACGATCTTGTTGACAGAACTGATTCATATACCAGAGCTCGCTAGCAAGAAACTCCTATTAGAAGAAACCCTGCCGATCCTGGGGCGCCAGCGTCAGGTTCCACGGTGGAGAATATACGAGCAGCCGTGACTTCCTCAAATATACCTACAGAGAAGGACACAACTGTTACAATTGGACCTGCTGGTAGAGGACCAACCTACCACATTTTCAGGAAGGTTGTAACTGAAGAAGAGTGGAAGTAGTTCCACCAAAAGTTTACTGACCAGTGGAAAGACAAGGAAGGGAATGAGGAACCAAAGAAGGACGAAGAGAAGAACGAAGAAAAGAACAAATAGGAGAAAACAGAAGAGGATATGAGTAACGGACACGACTCCGACGAGGAAGAGGCAATGGGGGAAAACTATCATCATGAAAATCATTCCCTGCCTGAAGGAACGATGGCTACATTGCAATTCCCAATTCAGTAGCCAGCAGGGGCAGCCCCTATGAAGAATATCTCACCATCGGTGCTACCTCGCTTCCATGGAAAGGCGGCAGAAGATCTAGACGAATTCCTTTTTGAATTTGATATTCTTTGCCGCAGCTATGATTATGTCACCGATGCTCAGAAGCTAAAAATTTTCCCTGCCACCCTGAAGGACAACGCCTTACGATGGTTCATGAGCCTTGGGGGAGGAACTGTTGCTAATTGGGATAAAATGAAACAGGTGTTCCTGGAGAAGTATCAGGAATATTGCAACACCAAGGATAAAAGGGAAGAATTATTCAAAATGGTGCAGAAGGAGGATGAAAGTTTGGAGGATTTTGTGGAAAGGCTGCTGTACAATGTGCAGAGAGCAGGGTAGATGAACATGGGGCTGGATGTACTCAAGATAATCTTGCTTCGTGGAATCAGGGATGATTGTTTAGACATGTTAAATCTGCTAGGAAAAGGAGACATCTCTAAAGAACCTTTTGGAAAGATTGTGGAATTATGTAAGAGATACTCCAGGGGATCTTCCAGGAATAATAAGCGGGACAAACGGGACAAGTTAGAACGAGATGTCTTCGACAGAACTCAGAAGTCATCCAATGGAGGAGCTACCTGTGCAAAGATAGGCAATCTCCTTGAAAATTTTAAAACAGAAATTATGAGCTCCATCTCCTCAGAGATTGATGTCCTGAAGGAAAAGCAAAAATAGGTAGTGGAGGATCTCACACTAGGTGTGTTCTACCCCCGATGTAGAAAGAATCATCCGCTGAAAGAATACCCATTGGATAAAGCAGAAGTATGTCAGCTATGTGAGCTAAACCATGACGTGAAAGAATGTCCCTCACTTCCCCAAGTGAAAGCTATTTTGCAGGCATCAGCTCCAGAAGTGGAATCAGCCTATTTCATTGCACAGAAGAAACCTTGGCAACCTCGAAATCAAGGTATGCCTCTAGACTCATTTCCGTTTTTGAATAATATGGGTAATTGGAATAATAACATGAAAAATGTGAATACACAATTCCCTTCAAATTATGCTCAGTGGAATTCCTCCCAACCTGCAATGCAAAATTTTAACTCGTGGAGTCCTTGGACACAGCCACTACACCAACCTACATCATGGTCTCCTAGATGGAGGAATTTCCATCCAGGGAACCAGTTTCCTCAACCACCTCCTCAACAGTCATCATATTCTCCTCAATATCCTCAATTTCCTCAATATCCCCAATATCCACCTCAGCAGTTGCAGCTACAGACTAATTCTGTTCCTAATATACCAATACAACCTCAGCTACCTACCCAACCCAATCCTAACCTGAATAATAAGACAGTCCATCAATTGGAGACTGTTAACATGCCAGCCTACTCTCTTTCCCCTGTACCTTGTAACGATATTTGTTTACGATCTGGGAAAATAGTAGAACCAATAATTACAGAATATACTCCACCTTCTGTGCATAAGGAAGAAAGGAATTCACAGCATCCATCCGACACAGTTCCTATTATTGAAGATGATGAGCAACCCTTAGATGGGACGGCTGAAACATCAAACGATAAACCTAACAATACTCAGCCTACCCAACTAATAAAGCAACCACCATATCCTGAGAGACTAATGCTACCAAGAATGGGGGGGCAACCTTAGTTTAACCTCATAGGAGAGTTAAGGAACCTTTATGTCAAAATCCCCCTTCTTCAAGCTCTTCAAGATGTGCCTATTTACGCTAGAACAATTCAGGACCTGTGCACTAAGAAACCAGGAAGGAAACCTAGGGATCCTCCCACTGTTCATGTCATAGGGAATTTATCTGCCCTGATAACAGGAAAAACCCCTGTGACTAAATATGATGACCCTGGAAATCCCACTGTTACTGTACAGATAGGACAGACACAGATACCCAACGTACTAGTGGATCTAGGAGCAGCGATCAATGTTATAACAATGGAGACTGTAAAGAAGCTTGGGCTCACTAATCTTAGACCGACCCCTACTATTTTAGAATTAGCGGACAGATCCACCATCAGACCCGAAGGGATTCTGGATGACCTTGTCATCTCAGTTGATTCATGGGAGTACCCTGCTGAATTTTTGGTATTACAACCAAAATCGCAGCTTGGGGGACACCCATTGATCCTGGGGAGGCCTTGGTTGGCCACAGCTGATGCTTGCATCAGCTGTCGATCGGGGTCCATGACTATATCTGATGGTATGGATACTAAAAACCTCACCCTTTATCCTCCAGCTCGGCCGAGTCTAGAGGTTGAAACTTCCCTTTGGATAGAGAAGGAGGAGGAGGAGGATGTTCAGCCACTATTAACTATAGGGAGGGCCTTAACTTTTAAAAATGAAACAGAAGATGATACTATTAGTAATTTCATTAGTGAAACCAATTTAGTGAATAGAGAGGTCTATCAAGTTCTGAACACTACCCTGGGCAAGGAAGAACAAGAAAATCTTATGGAAGAAGGCTTAGTTGGTGACACCAACATAATCCCGGTTTTGAAAAATTCAGAAAGTATTCCTATTGAGGTAGAGCCTGGACGAACTTTGAATATTAATCCTAGTCTCTCCTTAGAGGAACAGAAATGCCTGGTCAACCTCTTGAAAGAACACAAGGGGGCGTTTTCCTGGGAGTATACAGATATGAGGCGTATTCCCTCTAATATGTGCACCCATCATATTTATATCAAAAGTGACTCCCGGCCTGTGTGTCAACCCCAATGACGCATGAACCCCAACCTGAGGGATATAGTGAATGAAGAGATCCAGAAACTGTTGGAAGCAGGATTTATATATCCTATTTTAGATAGTGAGTGGGTTTCTCCACTCGTAATTGTTCCCAAGAAAAATGGCAAATGGAGGGTTTGTGTTGATTATAGGGAACTAAATAAAGCCACTCAAAAGGATCATTTTCCTTTGCCCTTCATTGACCAAGTACTTGATAGCCTATCAGGGAAGAAGTTCTTCTCCTTCCTAGATGGCTTCAGTGGGTACAACCAAATTCAGATTGCTCATGAGGATCAGGATAAAACCACCTTCACTTGTCCTTGGGGAACGTTTGCCTACAGAGTACTCCCTTTTGGTTTATGTAATGCACCAGCAACGTTTCAAAGAGCTGTAATTGGCATATTCTCTGAATTAGTCAATGATAGTATGGAAATATTCATGGATGATTTTACTCCCTATGGCAGGGATTTTGAGGAAGCACTAGAAAATTTAAAGAAGGTTTTAATTCGTTGTGAACAGACTCAGCTCTCATTAAGCACTGAAAAGTGCCATATGATGATGAGTGAGGGGGTGGTATTAGGGCATTTTATCTCTGCCAATGGCATTCAGGTAGACCCTGCAAAAATCAAGGTGATAAAGAATATACCTACCCCTTCAACTCAGAAAGAGGTGCGAATTTTTCTGGGACATGCTGGTTATTATCGAAGGTTTATAGAAATTTCTCCAAACTGGCTTCTCCTTTGTTCTCTCTATTAATGAAGGATGCACAGTTTGTGTGGAATATAGCATGCCAGACAGCATTTGATGAGCTTAAAGAGAAGCTGTCCGCAGCTCCCATCTTACGGGGATCTAACTGGACCCTGCCCTTCCATATTTCTTTAGATTCCTCTGACACTGCCATTGGGGCAGTATTAGGACAGCAGGATGGTCAAGTACCTTATGCCATCTACTATGTTAGTAAAAACCTGGCCCCTGCTGAACTTAATTATACTGTTACTGAAAAAGAATTCCTAGCTATTGTTTACTCTATCAATAAATTTCAACATTATATCACTGGGTATCCTACGTTTGTGCACACTGACCACTCTGCCATTAAATATTTAATGAACAAACCTGTTACCAATGCCAAAGTGACCAGATGGATTTTGTTATTGCAGGAATTTGATATCACCATTATAGATAAACCTGGAAAAGAAAATGTCGTTGCTGATTTTTTATCCCGTCTTACTAACAGTGATGATAGTTTGCCTGTTGAGGACTCTTTTCCAGATGAAAATCTATTCGGACTGTTAGCTCACTCTCCTTGGTATGCAGACGTCGCTAATTATTTGGTTGCAGGGAAACTCCCACCACATATGTCTAAACGAGAAAAAAGAAAAATAATTTAGCAGAGTGCCAGGTATTGTTGGCTAAATGGTCATCTCTTTTACATAGGACCGGATCTTGAGAATAGGAGATGTGTAAGAGAAGACGAGATCTTTCCCATACTGAAGGCCTGTCATGATGAGCCTTGCGGGGGGCACTTTGCAGACAAAAGAACAGGGCATAAAGCATTGTGGATGGGATACTATTGGTCGACTCTGTTCAGGGACGCTAAAAGGTATGTTCAATCCTGTGACAGCTGCCAAAGGATGGGCCAGCCTAATAAAACATATTAGATGCCTCTACAACCCAAGTAGTAGTTGAACCTTTTGATAGATGGGCACTGAATTTTGTTGGCCCTATCAGTCCTCCTTCCAGATAGAAAGTTTACATTTTGGTTTGTATTGATTATATGACCAAATGGGTGGAGGCTATAGCTTTGGCTAAGGCTAACGACCAGGCGGTGATGGATTTTCTGTACAGTGAAATTTTTACCCGCTTTGGGATACCAAAGGAAGTGGTTACCGATGGGGGACCACAATTTATGTCACGCCAATTTGAATCCTTGCTCCGAAAGTATCATGTGCAGCATAGGGTGGCTTCACCTTACCACCCCCAATCCAATGGTTAGGTGGAGAGTACCAATAAAGTTATCGAAGCCATCCTGACCAAAACAGTTAAGAGTCATCGAAAGGATTGGGCTGACAGGCTTCCAGAAGCACTGTGGGCATATCGCACGACTTGGCGCAACACTACAGGTTTTTCTCCATACGATTTAGTGTATGGAAAGAGTGCCATCTTTCCAATTGAGTTCGAGATTAAAACCTTGAAGATAGCCACCGAAATGAATATGGATGTAACAGAAGCCCAAACGAGAAGATTGAATCAATTAATTGAATTGGATGAGAAGCGAGCAGCTGCAGTGGACCAGACTTTGTTGCTTCAGCAATAGAGATCCAATTGGCATGATTGATTTATTAAAAAGAAAGTCTTTAGCGAGGGATATTGGGCATTACTCTATGACTCCAGATTCAAAAGGGATTTTAAAGGTAAATTACGCACAAGGTGGCTAGGTCCATACTTGGTTGACATGGTCTTTGACAACGGAACTGTCCGTCTGGTGACCATTGATGATAACTGCATACCATTACTTGCTAATGGCCATAGACTGCGACTGTATCGTAAGCCTATTTCAAAAGACGCATTCATTTCACAAATAGCCGCCGATCCAGAGTATCAGCTGACACCAGGCTAGGAAATTCTCTCTGCCTCTGCCGACCCTTGAACTGTAAATCGCACTTTGAATCACTGTACATAAATAATTTTTTCCTACTGTAGCGTATAATTATTTGTTTTCCTTTTGCATTTGATCTTTTCATTTGTTGTTGTTTTTCAAAAATTTGCAGGGTAGTGCTAGGCGAATGACCAGATTGGGCCTGTCGAACGGGAGTCATCTTCCTCTGCTTCCCTGCGCTGCATTTTCCCTTTTCCTCAAAATAAATTTGCCGGCGGCTGCAACATATTTCCCAGCAGCTGCAACATATTTCCTGGCGACTGCGACATCTTTCTTCGGTGATTGTGAATTTATTTTCCGACAGCCATGACCTTTTCCCAATGACCAGAAAATCCTTTTTCCTGGAAGCCATAACCCATTTCCCGGCGGCTGCAACATATTTTTCGGCAGCCATGACCTTTTCCCGATGACCAGAAAATCCTTTTTCCAAGCGGCTGCAACATATTTCCCGGCGGCTGCAACATATTTGCTGGCGGCTGCACCATATTTGCCGACGGCTGTGACATATTTTTCGAGGGCCGGCAAAATTTTCCCTGGCAGCCATGATTTTTCCTGCTACCGCCAATATTTTTCCCGACGCCGTGAACCATTCTCGGCGGCTGCAACATCTTCTTCGTCGGCCGCAATATCATTCTTGGCAACTGCAATTTCACTCTATTTGGCGGCCATTTTTCAGCATTAAACACCATTTTCTTACAACCTGCGGTGGTACCTCCTGTGTTAACGAAAGAAATTGCTTCCACTACCAGATATGGATCTGATTTATTCCACTCGTGCCGGCCAACTCGGCATAATTATGACCCCGACGACGCGATGGTTTCTGTTTCACTCAGGCATCATGATGTTATCCGCGTCATTATGATCAAATTAATAACTGTGCACGAGCTCGGCTTTGCAGCGTCAGCATTCGCACGTTCCACCATTCTCCGCAGGCTATCCGACGCACCATCTCATGAGGTATGGCTTTGATTTTCACATGATTAAGTATTGATATGATTAATGATCTTAGTCATACCTTCATACGTACCACCATTATGGCTTAATTAACCTTTCCCTCGTGCAACATAAAAACTAATAACCGCCACCTTCCCCAATTTGGAATAAAAATTTTGAACCTTCTTCCGTGCTGAACTTTCCAAATTTGCCATTTTTCTCAACATCTCCGCTCACCGACTTGTGCATCCTTTGCACTGCAACCTCCATTCTCGGACTCTGTAACTCTGCGGCCAGGATTATGGGGATCCCAGCTCGCCATGAACCTTTGGACACACAGGAGCTTAGGAACAATGCCGCAGTTCTGGCCATCTTTCAAGCTGCCGGCTGGCTCGAGTTCTTTGAGCGACTGGATGGATTTAACCGGGAAGCAGCCCTGCAATTTGCCTTAAACCTCATAGATACTCACTCTGAGGTGTGGGGGATGTGCATCAAAGTCTCTGAAGCCATTATATCTGAAGTTACTGCTATCCCGCAGGTGGGAAAGGCATGGTTTGGACGACGAGTTTCCACAACGAGCGCATGGGAAACATTTTTACGAGAGGGGGAGCAAGTTCAGTCATCCAGAAGAGGGATTGCACTATATTCATTGTCGAGGCCATGGGATCAGGTTGCTGTCTTCCTCAAAAAGTGCATCACTTGTGAAGGTAGGTACCAAACTATTTATAATTCCGACCTGCCTTTACTTTCTCATCTCCGCCATGGCATTTTATTGAACATTCCATACTATTTGCTCCATGACTTGCGTCATATGGCGGTGTTTGTCCAAGCCGCTAAGCACCCATTTGCCTCCCTGACCCACCATGGTCTCATTAAATTAATAATTTCAAGAACCCTTGCTCAGCATAATATAACTTGGGAACAATTCACAGTCCGAGCTCAGGAACCAGCTCTCTTGTTGGGTGTCCAGATAGAACAGGAACAGGTTCATCCACAGCAGGAGGACCAGAGTTCCTACAATATAGTTGGGGGGGGGGGGGGATGAAACTATATCAGAAGAAGCGCAACCAGAGGCACAGGAAAAATAATTGGAGGAGAGTATACATAAAAACCTTGTGGAGAACATAGACAATAGGACAGCTCTACCAGTAGAAGGTGAAACTGGAGCAGCACCAAGTGCTGCGACAGTTGAACTTCAAGATGATAGAGCTTGGGCAATTAAAGAAAATATCGAGCCAGTAACTATTGAATCCTCATCTGAATGGGAAGGAGGAACCTTAATTGTGGAAGAACAGCCTGAGGAGCAAGAAAATATTCCTTCGACCTTGGTTGTGAAACCCGACATCCCAGCTCCACAAAAGAAAACACCACAGAGGAGAAAGAAAAGATCAATTTATGAACTTAACATAACTTTACCTATCAGAAGGAAAAGAACTAAAATAGCTGCAATAGCAGAGGCAGCCATAAAAAGATGGGCAACCCTAGAAGCACAGGTTGAGTTTCCAATTCTTGCATCGAGGCCAAAGGATGCTCCACAAAGGTCAGTTGAGGAAGAACCTAGCATTGAAGGACTTTTAGAAGAAAACACATTATTAAAGGAGGAAGTCTAAGTACTTCGAAGGGAAGTAGAGACATGGAAGGAAACCTGCAGAAAACAAGGTGAGAGGAAAATGTATACATTGGTGGAGGCTGCAGACCAGTTGGAGGGATCAAACTCTACCGAGCCTGGCAAGGAATATGAGTGTGTGATCTGCCCTACTTGTGGGGAAATCTTCAAAGAGACAGGCCACAAGATTATAATGCGCACCTGCACAGTACCACAGTCAGCACCCACAAGAGAGGAAAATGTAGAAAAAGAAGATGCTGCCACACAAGAACCAACATCTTTAAACATCCTCGTTAAAGTTGCCACTAATTCTGTGGCAGAGGAGAAAAAGGATGAAATCATGCATGATGTCAGGGACAAAGATTGCACTATAACCCCAGAATGCTCCCAGGACATAGAGATTGTAGAAGCCGAGCCATAAGGGCAGGGCATTGATAAACTTGAACAGGGGGTTGTAACACAAGAACCAACAAACCTGAATATACTTGTCCAGTCGGCTGAACAAGTGGGAGAAGAACCTGGGATGGAGGACACTATGGAACTAAATGAAGAGCTTTGCACTATAACCCCAGAATGTTCCCATGATGTAGATCTCATAGAAGAAGAATTGCAACAGCAGGAGGATGAAGAGGTAAGCAAGGATGTTGTTACACAAGAACCAACATCCTTGGGAGTTGCAGCAGGGATTCCTGAAATTCAATTAGAAGATAACCCCGGGATGGATATCATACCTGATACATAGTGGAATGAGGATGAACAAGCCTCAGGTGACACTAAGATCCTTGAGGAAGAGGTGCACGAAGGGGAAGATATTCAATCTCAGAGGCAGGAGAACAAAGAAGACACTTTTACACAAGAACCAGTGTCTCTAAGAGCAATGAATGTATCTGCTGAAGACAACCTAGGGGATGTTGCTATTACACAAGAACCATCAACACAAGAATTAATGCAGGTTGACCAGGAGGAAGACACTGTCACATAAGAACCAGTGTCTCAAAAATCCATGGATGTAGCTGTTGATGTTGCTGTTACACAAGAACCAGCAACACAAGAAATGCAGGTTGACCAGGAGGAAGACACTGTCACACAAGAACCAGTGTCTCTGAAGGAAATGAATGCAGTTGCTGAGGAGAATCCAGGGGATGTTGCTGCTACACAAGAACCCGCAACTCTTGAACCAAATTCAGAGATGCAGGTTGAGGAAGAAGGAGACACTGTCACACAAGAACCAGTGTCCTCACAAGCCATGAATGTAGCTGCTGAGGAGAATCCAGGGGATGTTGCTGTTACACAAGAACCAGCAACTCTCATACTAAATTTGGATATGCTGGAGGACACTGCCCCACAAGATCCAGTGCTTCTACCTCTTAGAAATTTCATTAATTTGGACTCAGAGCAAGAAGGGCATTATAAAAAGGAAATTTTAAACCTCACAACAGAAGTCTCAGCCCTGAAGTTGGAAGTGACCAAATGGAAAAGCCAGTTGGAGGAGCACCAGACAAGTATGATTGCTTTGAGTGAGCATAGAAAAATCATTAAAGCACTGGAAGAGAGGTGGGATGAAGAACATATGGTCCACAGAATTAGGGAAGAAGAGCTGCAGAGCAAGTTGAAAGAATTGAAAAAGTTTCAATCTATGTAGCGAGAAAAAGAACAGATGTACACACTCTCTCAAGAAATCATGGGCACTAGGAAACCCTCTTCCTCTTATCCAGTGTTCCTATTCGAGAAATTCGTCTGGTTTAAATTGAAGGCTGTACAGGAGGGGAGATCGTTCGAAATCACAACCTCAGCAAAGTTCTTGGAAACATTCTTTGGAAGCAATTTTGAGGAGCAAAACCTGCTGTGTGAATTATACCTGCATGAAATGGCTTGCCCCCTGGACCGCCACTCAAACCCTATTCCATTCACAGGGGATGTTCAGCTCAGAGACTTTGCCTCTTTTGTGAGTAATCATGTTCAGTGGGAAAGGTCTTTTCATATCTTTTCCCATAATGAAGGCCACACTAACTTATGGATTCGAAGTGAACCCCAGAATCCTGGCATTCTTTTGGCACGGTACAGAAGTTTTCTTTCAAGACCCCCCCAGGCACAGCATATCATGAGACTACAAGAAGAAGTGATCTCCAACTGCACCAATTATATTTCCAGACATTAGCAGGTGGCATTGGAAGGGAGTAAACATAGAGGGCAGGTTGCCTCCTCTGCACTTAGAAGCCGGGATCCTTACTGTTTCAAAAATTTCAAGCATGCACTTTCCAGAGTCAAGGGCTATGTGGGAAGCATGAGCGAGTGTGGAGTTGATTGGTTGGGATTGAAATTCAAATTTCCCCTCATTTGGTGGCCAGCAAAACCGTATAATATAGATTTTTCCTTGACTAGGGCATAGGAGCAGCGGTGCTGGAAGTATTGGGTTACTCATAGAGGCTTTTTAAAGGAAAATGAGGTACCTGAGTTTCCCTACAACTTCTCCTCCCTCCATGAACACAGCTCAGTACAGGACTCAGACTTTGAATGATGTAGGTTGTTGCATGAGGACATGCAACAGGATAGTTGGGGGGAGATGTTGAGCCTAGGAATTACCCCTTTTTGACCATCTTCAATCACCTTTTCTTCCCCTGTCTTACATCATTTAGCATGCTAATCAGACCTGTTGTCCTTACTTTCATCCCCAAACTACCAAGGTATGACTGATCATTGCTTTATCTTATTAATGCTTATGATTGTGATAATTAAAGCTGTGTATCTCTCAAATGTGCTAACATGTTATGATTTATGAAGATAGTTTGAGATAAGTGGACTGCAGGTGGATGAGGGCTGAACAAATATCAAAGAAAGGGATATTCGCTGCTTAAAAGGACCTTCAACCCCCGATCATTAATAAAGGCATGTGGTTTTAATGTAATATCCTAGATCGAGCTGTGACAGTGCAGCTGTAACAAAACGCGCTACATTGCTTCTTGAATATAATCGCGATCTGAAGAGATCGCTACTCCTGGGAAAGTCAACAGCCTTCCCACATTTTCCATGTCATTATCATACCATGTTTTGTAACAGCCAGTATATTTAGGGCGCCTGAAGATCAGAGATCTTCATGGCTGCCCTTTAATAGGATCGAAGGTTATGATTTGCATGTATAAATAGGAGGAGCTGTTTCGACCCAGGGGGTTGGCAGATAGATAATTCATTCATTGTATTGACAGCGGAAGCAACCTGTAATCATTCTTTCTTTTAATAATGGGAGTTGCCTCTGATTTAAGGGAGCTGTATGTTGTTCATCCAGCGTCTCTGCGTGAAGGTTGGGCCCACCTTCCGTAGAGATTGCTGAGTTAAAGTAGGATTTCTGAATTCATGGTTGTGTAATGCTTTGTTGATTATATTTCCTTTGTACGTAGTAGTAGTAGTGTGGATTTACAGTATAATTGGGATCCCATTTTCTTAAAGATTGGTAATTGGCACAAAGTGACAGTCGATTGAATAGATAACTTCCTTTATGCAAATTGAGTGGTAGTTGTACGCAGCTTGGTTCATCCTGTAGTTTCAGTTGTTATCCTACGAGTCCTTGCAATTTATCTTTCCTGTTATGATTGCTGATTTTCATTCCTGCAAGTCAATTCCTTCGAATAGCTGAACTTAATCCTTTGCAATTGAATTTCTAGATTAATATTTAATTTATGTTTATGACTTTCAAGAGTAATTAGATTGAATGGGCAGTTTAATTGTTCTGAGTTGTGAATAGGATTTCCTTTTTATCTGCAATTGCTGTTTGCATCTTAGATCATTTTTCTAAATTACAAGTAATTGAATTTGTAGTATTTAGAAGATGGATAGGATTGCACAGATTCTTGGGATGAACATAGTTGTTAGAGGATAAGAGTGTTCAATTACGTTGATTTGGTGTTTAACGCATATACTGTGCATTTATCCTTTGAAACAAAAGACTTTCTCGGGTTGACAATAAATCTCGTATGCTCTGTATGTGTTGATAATAATCTATCTGCATATAGGGTGCTCGACGAGTCCTAGGTTGAGTACAGAGGACTGGCTACAGAAACATATCTTCACAGAACTGCATGAGATATTTTTTGTGACCTTTGCAAATGAGTTGTATGATTGGTTGTCAAAGTTGAATGATAAGCACGTATTCAAGAAGAAAAGTAAAATTGTCTGGACACTGGAGCTGATTCACACCATGAAGAGTGTAGATAATCCCATTTCCTGCGCAATAGACTTTTGGCTTGCGAGTTTGCTGGAAGGTTTCATTACAGAGTTTGCAGTTGTGCAAAGAAAGAGTTTCAGCGAAGCAGAAAGGTACTTCTTCAAGGGATATCGTGGTCAGTACCTAAACTCTTTAAAATTGTCCCTTAAGATGTTATTATATGAAAAAGGAGTAATGGATATATTTTCAGATGAATAAGTTAAGTAAGTGTAATGTCACAAGAGTTTGAGAGTGATTTTGAAGAAATTGGATGTACACGTAGCGGTAAGAAATATAAAGTAGACTTCAGATCTTCCTTCTTTGAAGACAGTTCAGACAGTACTAGAGAACAAAGTCAAAGTAATAGAGAAAAAACAGTAGGGGGTATCCCTTACCACCCTTATACCCCACAGAAACCAACCGAGACTCAGAATAATCCCACAGGAACTCCATCTAGTAGTTCACACACAGTACATACTACCTCTACACCACCTACATTTACACCGCCAAGTGGTTGTAATACAGCAAATTAGAATCCACCTTATAGAAACAGAATGGGGGATGACATGAAATTACCTACCTTTAGGGGTACAGGGGTAGAAGACCCAGAACAACATTGGTTCCTATGTGAAGCTGTATGGACCATTAAACAGATCCAGGATGACAATACTAAGCTTGTCCAGTTGGCCACTACACTTAGAGAAAGAGATTTAACATGGTATATGAAGTATACATTAGTGCAGAACAAAACACTCGTAGAGGTCAGGACCACAATGATTAAGGAATTTAAGAAACCCAAGTCTGAGTCACAATGTATCATAGAACTTAAAGACATTAAACAGTTACCCATAGAGTCAGTATGGGATTTTGATCAGAAATTTAAAGCTCTTATAGACCAAGTTAGTTTTGAGTTTGTGCCGGAGCAGCATAAGGAATGGCCAGAATCAAGGGCCATGGTGTGAAATATGTAGAACAAGAGGACATAGACCACATGAATGCCCTTTACTTCAGAAGTATGTACAAACTCCTAAGAATTTATACTGTAACTTCTGTAAGTCAGTAGGACATGATGAAAATAATTGCAGAGCTTATGATCTCATGATAGAGAGAAAACATGACTTCTACAAATTCCAGTCAGAGACATCAGGACCAGCAGTAGGACCACAGCATGAACCGGCTCATGATGGCCGTGGTGGAGGATTCAGAGGAAGAGGCCGTGGTGGAGGCTTTGGCCGTGGCCATGGACCGATTGTTTGTTACAACTGTGGAGCTGTAGGACGTTATGCTACGGATTGTTAGAACCCTACTACAACAGGTAAGTATTGCAAGTCCTATGATCATACTATAGAAGAATGTTCTATCTTGATAGCTAAGATTAAGGATCCTAAGCCAATAGTAAACCATAATATTCAGCTTATTGCTGCTGAGCAGAAAGAACCAGAACCAAGAGTCAATGTTCTGACTCGCAGTGGTGCTTCTACCAGTAGGACATCGTAGGATGCCGAAAAGAATACAGGTCCGACTTGGGTGTGTAAAGAAACTGATAAATATACACCACTTGACCTGCAGAAGAACAAACAAACATTTCAGCAAGCTAAAACTTTCTTTACTAAACCTACACTACTAGGATCGCAGGTATTGCCTTGTAGGGGCGTACCGTAGTAGAAACCTTGTGGCGTTAGTCCTGTGCAGATATCGCAGGATACCACATCTGGAAGGTGAGAAGAGGATGAGTTAACAGGAAGTGTACAATACTTCCTGCGGAGCTGCTTGAAACTCGTAAGAAATGAGAAATCCATAGGAGAGCTTCAACGCATCATGGATCAGTATCAGTAGTCTTCTTCCATGAGCAGTATGCAGCGTGCTATTCATAATATTATGGGCCATACAAGAACAGGAAGAGAAATGAGACTCACAGCACAAATTGGAGAGTTTGAAATGGATGAGGTAATCCTAGATTTAGGATTGGAGGTAAATGTTCTTACTAAGCATACATGGGAATAGATGGGTAGCCCTAAGTTAGCCAGATCACCTATCCATATGCGATTAGCCAATCAGCAGAGGGTATCGCCATTGGGTCGATTACCGCAAGTACCAGTTGATATTGACAGAGTTCACAGCTTTGCATATTTTGAAGTCATAGAAATTATTGGTGATAGCAGACCGTATCCAGCTTTATTAGGTATTGATTGGGCAATTGATAACATGGCTGTTATCGATTTGAAGAAAAGACAAATGAACTTTGAGGATAAATAGATTCAAGTCATCGCACCGTTGGAACCTTTTCAGAGTCCTCGATACATTGAACCTATCAGAGCAGAGGAAGAGGTGTGTAATATGGAGAGCTTCTATCAGATGACTACTAATCAGAGTGATTATATCAATCCCACCGCAGAAGGAAATATTAGTTGGTGATGCGATAGCTCATGCACATCGGATTTGGATGTTGGTTTAGAAAATTGGCAGAATAGACTTTATGAAGTCTCAGCTCGTAGATGTGCATTCATGACTAAGTCACTGCGATGGATTGGAACAGAGATTAAGGATATTCCATCGTTTGATGTCTTAGCAGATGTCAATGAATTTTTATAGCAGTTTGAGCGGGAAATCCCTCATGAGCAGAGGATGGCAGCTATTGACCTTGTAGTAAGAGCCACACCTGCAAGATGGTGGTGTGCACATAAAGAACATATCGCATCATGGGATGATTTTAAGAGACTGATGGCGATCAGATTCTCTAATGACAAGGAGTGTTTACAGCATAAATATACAGGAGAAAGTGAACCCAGGTCACATATTAATATTTGTGAACAAAATTGGTCGGACATTCTAGAGGATGAATGGGTTCACCTATTCATTCACACTTTAGACACAATCCCAAGGAACTGGTACACTGAGACAGAGTTGCGCAGAGGAACGATTACATGGCCAGTTATGATAGACAGCTTTGTACTCACTTTCACTTTTGAATCTGAGTATCCAAGCATTGATCAGGCTTTATAGATTATAGAGACTAAGATATTTGATGACTGTACCCTACCAGTGTATGCTCAGCCTGATTGGGCCATCCGGTTAGAACATGTGTTAGAGTGTTACAACTTCGCAGAAGAGCCAGGTGATGAGGATGAGAATCCTCGCAGTATCGACATTCCAGAGATAGAAGGGACTCGCGAAGTTGATGGACCAAAGCTAGAGATTCCAGCTGTCACAAATCCTATTAAGATTAAAAAGATCAATATTGGCACAGAAACAGAACCGAAGTTTACCTCTATTGGAGACTATTGGGATGATGAAACGGTAAGACACATCGCAGATTTGTTACATGAATATCAAGACTTATTTCCCACTAAGTTTATAGAGATGAAGGGAATAGTAGGAGATTTGGGAGTCATGAGGATACTTTTGAAAGAGGATGCTAGGCCAGTTAAGCAGCATCCATACAGATTAAATCCTTGTTATAAAGAAAAAGTTAAGGATGAGATTGATAAGATGCTAGCAGCAAGCATCATTGAGCTCGTAGAAGAGAGCGAATGGGTTAGTCCCATGGTTGTGCAGGAAAAGAAAACTAAAGGAGAAATCAGGATTTGTGTCGATTTGCGCAAACTCAACGACGCATCACTTCATGACCCATTTCCGACACCTTTTACTGATGAAGTTTTAGACAATGTGGGAGGACAGGAGATCTACTCATTCACTGATGGCTTTTTAGGCTATCACCAGATAAAAATCCATCCAGCGGACTGACATAAGACCACCTTTGCAACAGAATGGGGGCTCATTCCAGTATATGGTAATGCCCTTTGGTCTTAAAAATGCACCAGCTATTTTTTCTAGAGTAGTAGTTGCTGTCTTTAAGGAATACATCCATAAATTCTTAGAAGTCTATTTTGATGATTGGACTATATTTGGATTAATCAAAAAGCATATAGGATATTTAAGGCTCATGTTAGAGAAATGTCAGCAATATCAGATTTCTCTTAACTTGAAGAAATGTATATTTTGTGCACCATTTGGTATTTTGTTGGGTCATATTGTTTGCAGACAAGGATTGATGGTAGATGTAATGTCCCCGGTTTTGACCCCATTTGCATGATGTATATATTGTAATTAATCGTGGTGAGGAGCTCAAGGCAAAAGCCCCACCATCGATTTGGCTGTGTGTGTTTTTCAAGAATGGGGATAGTTGCCAATGGTTTATTGTGCCATTTGGCACATTATAATTCGGCATCATGTAAATACGCACATCAATTAAAACTAAAACCACAACCAGCTATGGCAGTGCAACGTTGAATGAAAAGGGCATGGTTCCAAAGGATAAAGGGTGGGGGATGTCAAACCTTGGTTTATGGGGGAAAAACCCATGTTTTGCCACCTTACTTGTTTCACCAACCTCTTCAATGGCTTGGTTTTGTTTGTTGGGGGCAGTTATGGCTGGTGGTTGAGGCAGTTATTGCCTTTGGGAGTGGGGTGGCAGGACTGTCAGTCCCTTTTCCACATGCCCACTCCACCCACAACTGCCTTCACTCCACTCTCCCTCGACTCCCTTCTTGCCATTCTTCCCCGGTCGGTTCATCTCCACACACGCCTGGTCTTCACCTTCACGATTATGGTCTGTTCGTTCCCTCCATGTTCGGTTCTTCCTCACGTTGGTCGGTCGATTCACGCACACAGGCTGGGATCCTCACACAGAGAGGCATTTTGTTCATCCTCATGCACCAATCGCGGGTATTCTCTGGTTGTGTACACAGTGAGCAGATGAAATGGCCTCAAGGGCCTGATTTCCACTGGTATGTGTCATAGCTGTGGCTTTAATCCACATTTTCTGCTTGCTGTTGGTCTCACCCATGATTTGGGTTGCTGTTGTGTTTTCCCCATGATGTTTGGGGACTGTTGAAAGTCCGATTTGGGGACTGTTGAGATTCTGATTTCTGTTTCCACTTTGGACTGTGCATGTGTGCATCCATGCTTTGCCTGGGCTACGTCTTTTCCTTTACGCACAGACTGTGAGTTGTTCTGTCCCCACTTTTTTGTCTGTATCCTTCAGTGTTTACATTGAGGATTGTGTGTGCTGTGGGATGTTGATTTCCAATCTGTTGGCTGATTTTCCCTGTTTTGGGATTGTGGATTGCTGCTATCATGCATTGTGTGTTTGTGGTTGCTGGAGTACCCTGGTTTTGGGTTGTAGCTGAGTTGTTTTGGCCACGTTAGGGACAAGAACAACTCTGTGTTTCCTTGTAGGCTTGAGTTGTGTCTCACCTTTCGCTTGGGACTATCACCAGTTGTCTTTGCCTTCTTCACAGGGCTGTGAAGGGATTATTTTGCTGCGTGTAAGCAGTGGTTGGTCTTCGGACTGTGCTAGCTTGGCCAGTTGCTGATGGCTTCATAAACCCAGTGGTGTTGGTTTGGCTGATTGTGTCCCTCGGCTATGTGTAAGCCTGCGTTGACCCTTATCCTTGGAGGAATCATGCCCAGCTCGGGGGTGGCAGCATTGCTGAGAGATTGATGAGCATGCTGACCTATGGTTGGGTGGAACGTTGCACCGACGTAGCTGGTTGCAGATCGTGTTCTTCATCGAAAGATAAGTAATCCTGCTTGCTTCATCTCTGCAATTATATTAATTTCAAATGAATTATGATGAACATGATTAATGATGGAATGTATGTTTGCTTCCGCTGTATGATTAAAGAATTATGCACTGAGTAACTGTGCGTGATAAAGGATGGATTGTGCATTATGTTTAATTTTCTTATTTCAGCATTGATCTCTTTTGTTTATGTTCATGGGGCTGTTTTCCCATATGCTTGGTGTTGGTCGCGTCCTCTTCGCTGGTCTGAGGGATGGGGATGTGACAGTATGGTATTAGAGCCCAAGGTTGCAACAATGGGCCTCTATGGGCTAGGAAGGTGCAGTGACAGATGCAGAACTCTTCCTACCCAGCAGAAATCAGATTGGAAACTTCAAGAAAATCGCCTAAGTGTTGACAGTCGGAACACTTAGTGGTTTAGACTTCTGATATGGCGGAAGGATTTAGCGTCTAACGAGCCGCCGTTGCGGCTGTCAAAAGGGTTATATCACCGACGCGGTAGTGATCTAATTGCCGGTGGCTGTCGAAAGGGTTAGATCGCTGATGCGGTAGTGATCTGATTGCCGACAAAGGGAAAATTTAAAAAAATTGGTTTAAGTGTTGAACTACCGGAAGACTTGTAGAATTGACTTCTGCTGTGGCGGAAGAATTAGTGAAATGGAATTCTGCCGTTGCGGAAGGCTAGGCGAAAGTGCGTCCAACAAAGCACAGTCGGGGGAAAATTTTGGGAAAATTTCTAAGTGTCCGGTGTCCGTTGGAAGAAAATAGTGGATTGACGTCCGCCGTTGCGGATGAAGAAACGATTAAGCATCTGACGGAAAATGGTCTGACTGCCGACATGTGTTATATTCGGTGGAAAGAATAAAGACAAAATTTTCAAAAATTTGTCTAAGTGTTCCCCAATTGGAACAATTGGCGAAGTGAACTTCCACCGTTGCGGAAGAGTTGGCAAAGTTAACTTCTGCCGTTGTGGAAGAGAAAGCATTTCCTGTTCTGTCGTTGCGGAAGTGAAAGCACAAAGCCTTCCGAAGGGCAAAGACCACCGACGCCCGAAGTAAAAATTTCTTTGAGAAAAGAGCAGCCAATCGGAAGGGAGAATGGTTTGTGCACCGCCATTGCGGAATTCTAAACGGCTAGGCATTTGACGGAAAAGTCTTCCGATCGCCGACAAAGGTTAAGACTGCCGCCGAAAGAAGAAAGGGTTCTGCGTTCCGCTGTTGCGGCTACGGAAGGGATTCCGTCACCGATTCTGTGGAAGAACTTAACGTTGGATAGTTCGCCGTTGCGGCTATCAAAAAGACTAAGTCATTCGATGGGAAAGTTCTCCGACCCCATGAAGAAAGATCTTCGAGCATCCGCCGTTGTGGAAGCAAAATGACTCCGAGAGCCACCATTGCGGAAGAAAAATGACTCCGAGAGCCACCGTTGCGGAAGCAAAATGACTCCAAGAGCCGATTCTGTGGAAGAATAATTGGTTCTGAGAGCTGATTCTGCAGAAGAATAATTGGGGAAGAGACCCGATTGAACAAAGGAAAATTCAGTTGTTTTTCGGAGGAATTTTCAGTGGTTTTACAGTGGATTTTCAAGGCTGGAAATTTAGAAAGTGGCAGCGATCTAATGCGCCAGATTACGTGAAAACCAATGATTTAAAAAAAAAAAATGAGGGCGCTTCCCTCGACCCGCCCTGCAGTGGCGCAAGGAAGCCACAAGGGGGAAATCCCCCTTGACCCCCGTCGTCCCCTGAGACAGTCGTTCTTGTGAAAAGAAAATTCTATGTTTTGGGAAAATTAGTAAGACCCAAAATTCATAAAAGATGAATGGTGCAATGGAAGTAAGGTGGCTGAAGTTGGCAACCAAAATGCATCGATGTGTAAAATGCAAAGATTTGGTGAAAAGTGTTCACTCTTAGAAGTGGCGTGTCTTTTTACACCCGAGGTCAGAATGAAGCATGTGGATAGGCAATGGAAAGCTTATCCAGTGGGGAACAAGGGTAAGACACTAGAATCTGAGCATGAAGCAGCAAAGTGCTAATGATGGCCACTGTTATCAAATGGACAAGTCTGGATAGTGCATGCCCAGGGGTAGGAAGGACTATGAAGTCAATCAGCTGCGGTATGGAAGAGTAGTTCCATGCCAGGATGAAAGACTTGAAAAGGGAAGTTTCCTTAAAACTCTGTCTTGCTGATTATAACGACATTTCCCAAGTTTATGCTTGAAACACATGAGGATATGTATGGCATGCATAGGATATTGCATGTTGGTAAGAATATTGGAAATTATATATATATAATGAACCACTAATGATAATCATTGCTTTGATGTTGGCATCAGTGGCAAAACCAACGATGACATGGAACTGGATGAATATGTTGCTGATGAATGAGACCAGCAACCCTATGGAGAAGGGGTAAAGCAACAAGTCCAGGACAAAAGTTGGTGAGCAAATTCTATGATTTCCTACAAAGGACCAACCAAATTGGTCATATCAAGGGTGTAAGTACGACCCAGGCAGGTAAGAGTTTGCTTATGATAAATTCCATGGATTGGTACAGGTAAGAGACCTCATACCATGTGGATGTTGGAACATAGAAAAGTGTCATGATATTGATTATAGTAATGCATCCTATATGAATTAGTCATGGTTATCCCATGGTATGGTTGAATGCATAATCAATGCAAGGTAGCATTGAATGGACATGCATTAAGAAGATTTTATGAATCTTGTAGTTATGCATTGGATGTATGCATATGAAGGGTGTGAGTGACTAATTGCATAATCATAGGTGCAAATGTTGTGGTGCATTGCATGAATGCATTGAGATGAGTGCATGTGATATTATGAATGACTAATGACCAAGATGATGAATTGATGGCAATTCAGGAACCATTTCAAAGGTTGTTATGAATGCAGGATAGTCATGATCAATTGGCTACCAGAAATGCTATATGGAAGAGCAAGGTGGTATGAATGATACGCTTGTGAAGTAAGGAGTATCTAAACATTTCATTCAATTGCATGAATGATATGACTATACCTTGCAATGTTAGTATGATGATTATTGCATGAAGTAAAAGAGTTTTGGTAATGTTGATGTGACTAACCGCTGAAAGTATTTGAATTTTATAAATTCTGAAAATGCTTCAGTGATGGTTGTAGCAATGAAAAGGTTATATGCATCAAGACTTACCAAGTGTTTGGTTGATTGAAGCTCATGTTTCAGGTAGATTATTTTAGGTATGGCAGTGAGAGGTAAAGACCCTGACCAATGCCAGAATCTACCATGTGAAAGAGCTTAATAAATTGGAATTGTGAATTTCAAATGTAAGGAATTGCTGACAACTACTAGTCACTATTGGCTTGCATAAGCTTGTGTTGGATGTTTAAAGCTCATGTTTCAGGTATATTATTTTGAGCATGGCAGTGAGAGGTAAGACCCTGACCTATGCCAGAATCTACCATGTAAAAGAGCCAAACCTTATGAGCAGAGTCCCATAGTTGTAAAAGTAGTTGGTATGGGTTGTTAAATTTGAATTGTGAATTTTGGATTTAAGAAATTACTAACGACTACTAATCATTGTTGGCTTGTATGAGATTGTGTCAGGAGGGACACATGGTAAGTGGGTAATCATGTTATGATAGTAAGCATAAAATTATAATGGGCACAGTAGTGCTGCTTACAAGAAACCCACAATTAAACGAGTCAATTTCTATAGTAGACAGAATTGCAAATTCTTATTGAATTTGATTACCAATGTCATTGCTTGGTTACGGAACGAGCAATTGGATTGTATTATCAGGTAATGATTGACTGTTTGGCTATTTGATGAATGTGCCAGGGATACACACCACAGGAAGATCATGTGTGATGACCTGCAAGAGCCAAACTTCATGGGAAGGTTTTCCCTTGGAAATGGGTTTCGGGTGAAACGCCATTAGACATTTTGAGAAATGTCTCATATGCACTGCATGTTCGGTAGTAACATGAGTGAGATGGCATAAATTATGTCGGTAAGACATGTGTGAATATGCAAATTAAAGGAGTTGGGATGGCAAACTGAGGGACTGTTAACTCAGGGAAGGAGCCTCCATTCCTCCTTAACAAAGGCATACTGCGATGACAAATGGATAAGTGTTCTGTGACCCTTGCTATAAATATGCATGTTTAACTTTTAAATTCCATATGCAGAACGTGTTTGATTTTATTTCCATGATGACCAATCACTTGAGTATGAATAGGGCCTACATGGCACACACCGGAGAAGAGTGCGTACTTTTCCGATGTTGAGTCATGAAAAGGTTGTCAATATTGATTACACTCTAGGGAGTGGACGCACTCCTGGTGTCTCAATACTTGATAGTGAATGATGAGAAATGTGATTACAGTTTTTGAGCAATAATGCTGATGAGTTTGCTTGTATTGCTTGTGTTGACAGGCTAAAGGTAAAGGTAAAAGGTAAAGGTAAAATGGTAAATGGTTGTTGTGAGGGGTTGCAGAGTAAGGGTTATTGTTGATATAAGTGTATGATGGTATAAGTGTATGTTGGGCTGTTAAATGCCTGGGGATCCATAGTAGATCCTAGACCTAGAAATGGTTGTGTTAAAGTTCCAAGTCCAGTTGACATGAGGATGTACTGGATGGACATTAATTATTTGATGATTGTGGAGTAGCCGGCGTGCTAACCTAACATCTAAGTCCATAGGTGATCCAAAGGCTTGCAAAGCGAAGCAGGATCCTATGGACGAATGAGGAAACACACAATACAAATAAGTATTGGATTATTTTGCTTATGAATATACATGTGTATATGATTTGGATATGATGTTTTAAGCTCTTGTTCTAGAGATAAAACCAATGAGAATAAACTAAACATGTGAATTCATTCAATGTTTGGATATAGGTGTCACTGGAAGCAAGGACTATGAGAGAATCCTAGAGATGCATGTGGACATGTGACTGTCCTGGAAAGCTCGGAATGAGCGGTAATGAAAAAGGTGCTAGTAAGACGGGGGAGTCCTAGCAGCCGAGACAAACCATGTGGA
>LPNX010786059.1:84962-149789 GCA_001517045.1 Pseudotsuga menziesii
TCTGATACAATTTCAATGATGCATTGCACAGGTGAGAAAGGTGAAACCAGGTGGTGCACATTGATCATGGCAGCAGATCAAAAGTTGTTGGACTTAGCTGGGAGTCTCCTTCAAATGATTGCCAAGACCCAAGAAAATCTTGGGGAGATGCTCAAGATACAGAGAAGGCAGAGTGAAATGAACCACCAAATTTTGCAAGACTCTATTGGTTTGCAAAGGGAGGTGAAAAGCCTTCTGGGAGCAATTGGCAAAGGAAAGGAAGGTGGATCAGCGATGGGAAAATTGTCCAAGCGACCTGATAGGAAACGGTCCAGGAATGAAGACTCAAAGGAAATTGAGCAGGTAAAGATGAAGCAGCCAGTGAGATGCTAGAGATGCGGGAAACATCATTTACGCCGGGACTTCCCAATGAGGGAACATGATGAAGGCAATAGCCGCAAAGTTCCTAGACTTCGGGATCAGCTGGAAGCTAAGAACCAGCAGGAGAAGTCCATGGAAGCCGAGGGGCTTGGTCTTGAACATTCAACATAAATGATTGAACGTGGGACAGATCTACAATTTTGAAATTTTGATGTGCAATTATATATGTATTGTATATATATGTAATGGAACACCGAGGACGGTGTTACTCCAAGGGGGAGGGGAATGTAATGTCCTCGGTTTTGATCCTATTTGCATGATGTATATATTGTAATTAATCATGGTGAGGAGCTCAAGGCAAAAGCCCCACCATCGATTTGGTTGTGTGTGTGTTTTGGCAATGGGGATAGTTACCGATGGTTTATCATGCCATTTGGCACATTATAATTCAGCATCATGTAAATACGCACATCAATTAAAACTAAAACCACAACCAGCTATGGCAGTGCAATGTTGAATGAAAAGGGCATGGTTCCAAAGGATAAGGGGTGGGGGATGTCGAACCTTGGTTTATGGGGGAAAAACCCATGTTTTTCCACCTTTCTTGTTTCACCAACCTCTTCAATGGCTTGGTTTTGTTTGTTGGGGGCAGTTATGGCTAGTGGTTGAGGCAGTTATTGCCTTTGGGAGTGGGGTGGCAGGACTGTCAGTCCCTTTTCCACATGCCCACTCCACCCATGACTGCCTTCACTCCACTCTCCCTCGACTCCCTTCTTTCCATTATTCCCTGGTCAGTTCATCTCCACACACGCCTGGTATTCACCTTCATGATTATGGTCTGTTCATTCCTTCCATGGTCGGTTCTTCCTCACGTTGGTCAGTCGATTCACGCACACAGGCTGGGATCCTCACGTAGAGAGGCATTCTGTTCATCCTCACGCACCAGTCGCGGGTCTTCTCTGGTTGTGTACACAGTGAGCAGATGAAATGGCCTCAAGGGCCTGATTTCCACTGGTATGTGTCATAGCCGTGGCTTTAATCCATGTTTTCTGCTTGCTGTTGGTCTCACCCATGATTTGGGTTGCTGTTGTGTTTTCCCCATGATGTTTGGGGACTGTTGAAAGTCCGATTTGGGGACTGTTGAGAGTTTGATTTCTATTTCCACTTCGGACTGTACATGTGTGCATCCATGCTTTGCCTGGGCTGTGTCTTTTATTTTACGCATAGACTGTGAGTTGTTTTGTCCCCACTTTTCTGACTGTATCCTTCAGTGTTTACATTGAGGATTGTGTGTGCTGTGGGCTATTGATTTCCAATATGTTGGCTGAGTTTCCCTGTTTTGGGATTGTGGATTGCTGCTATCATGCATTGTGTGTTTTTGGATGCTGGAGTACCCTAGTTTTGGGTTGCAGCTGAGTTGTTTTGGCCACATTAGGGCCAAGAACAACTCTGTGTTGCCTTGTAGGCTTGAGCTGTGTCTCACCTTTCGCTTGGGAATGTCACCGGTTGTCTTTGCCTTCTTCATAGGGCTATGAAGGGATTATTTTGCTGCGTGTAAGAAGTGGTTGGTCTTCGGACTGTGCTAGCTTGGCTGATTGCTGATGGCCTGATAAACCCAGTGGTGTTGGTTTGGCTGATTGTGTCCCTCGGCTATGTGTAAGCCTGCGTTGACCCTTATCCTTGGAGGAATCATGCCCAACTTGGGGGTGGCAGCGTTGCTGAGAGATTGATGAGCACACTGACCTATGGTTGGGTGGAACATTGCAGTGACGTAGCTGGTTGCGGATCGTGTTCTTCATCGAAAGATAAGGAATCTTGCTTGCTTCATCTCTGCAATTATATTAATTTCAAATGAATTATGATGAACATGATTAATGCTGGAATGTATGTTTGCTTCCACTGTATGATTAAAGAATTATGCACTGAGTAACTGTGTGTGATAAAGGATGGATTGTGCATTATGTTTAAGTTTCTTATTTCAGCATTGATCTCTTTTGTTTATGTTCATGGGGCTGTTTGCCCGTATGCTTGGTGTTGGTCGCGTCCTCTTCGCTGGTTTGAGGGATGGGGACGTGACAGTAGATCCTACAAAGATTGCCATCATTGTAAATATTCTAGCACCCAACTCAGTCAAGCAATTGAGGACAGTGCTTGGTCATACAGGGTATTATAGAAAATTCATCAAAGGCTATGCAAAGATCACAGCACCTATGGAAAAGCTGTTAAAGAAAGAAGTAAAATTCCTATGGACTAAGGAATGCGAGCAAAGTTTAGACACTCTTAAAGAGAAGATGGTTACAGTACCCATCTTAGTATTTCTAGATTGGAACAAGCCCTTTCATGTACATGTGGATGCATTTGGCATTGCACTGGGGATTGTCTTAACACAACTAGGAGAAGGGGGTATCGATCACCCTATCACATACTCAAGCAGAAAGTTATCTACCGCAGAAAAGAACTACACCACTATAGAAAGAGAAGGATTAGCTATGGTGTATGCTCTATAGAAGTTCAGGCACTACCTGTTGGGTGCCCCATTCAATATGTTCACTGACCATTCCGCTTTAAAGTGTTTGGTCAATAAGCCAGTGTTAGGGGGAAGGATTTGCAGATGGTTACTCCTATTTTAGGAGTATGATTTTGAAATTATTGTAAAACCAGGAAGAGTAAATGCCGGACTTGATCATCTCTTGTGGATAGACTCAGGAGAAGAACCAAGTAATTTAGAGGATAATTTGCCAGATGTGTAATTTTTTTCTATCTAGATCGCAGATGAGTATTACGTAGATATTATTCACTTTCTCACTACAGGGTGGGAACCCGTTGAGTTTACTAAGCAGCAAAAGAAACAATTAGTTGTTAAAGTAGCAGATTTCACTTTGATCGCAGGACATTTATATAAGTTAGGTCCAGATGAAGTCATGCATAGATGCATTATGCCGCATGAGAAAGAGGCCATTATCAGAGAAGCACATTCAGGTACCGCAGGAGGTCATTTCACAGGAAATCCGACTGCTCAGAAAATTCTAGATGCAAGATTATGGTGGCCTACTTTGCATAAAGACACTAAGGAGTTTTGCAGATGCTACGATATCTGCTAGAGGGTAGGAAAACCTTTGAGGAGAGATGAAATGCCACTGCGACCACAGATTACGCTGCGGGCATTTGACAAGTGGGCTATAGATTTCGTGGGTCCTATCAACCCACCAGGGAAATGAACTAGTGCGAGATACATCATCACAGGAATAGAATACCTCACCAGGTGGGAAGAGGCCAAACCAATAAGGAATTGTGATGTTGCTACAGCTGCACAGTTCATTTTTGAAAACATCATAAGTAGATTTGGATGTCCAACAATTTTGATGAGTGATCAAGGCACACACTTTCTAAATCGCACTATTGAGGCCTTGATGGAGGAATTTCAGATACAGCATCATAAGAGCACTCCCTACCACCCACAAGCTAATGGTACGGTGGAGGCTCTTAACAAGATTCTAGAAAATGCTCTTACTAAGATCTGTAACAACCAAAGAGATGATTGGGACCTCAGGGTTAATGCTGTATTATGGGTTTATAGGACTACATGCAAGAAGCTTACAGGACACACACCTTTCAGCTTGGTGTATGGATAAGAGGCTGTTATGCCTATGGAATATATTATTACTAGTTTAAGAATTTCTCAAATTACCGAGATGGCTGATACAGATATGATGAATGAAAGACTAGCGCATTTGCTTGCCTTAGAAGAAGATAGATTCATCGCAGGATTTCATCAAAAAGTGCAGAAGGAACGAGAAAAAGCTTGGCATGACAGGCACATCAAGAGAAATATTTTTCAGATAGGAGACCTAGTGCTCCTTTATGACAGCAAGTTTGTTAAGTTTCCAGGGAAGTTCAAGACACATTGGTTGGGGCCATACTTTCACTGAGAAGACCTTCACTCACTTGAGATATTTTCTTGGGGTGAGTGATAGATGGTGATTGCTGCTATTTGTTTCAAGTTTTAGGCCCATGTCCATTCTTGAGGGAAGGTTTTGTCCCATGTGGTTTTCCTTCTTTTCCTCACTTCAGATGGACAAATAAAATTTCCGCTATATATTGAGGTGACTTGAGCCTTTGTTACCAAGGCCTACCAATTTATTTAATGAGTTGTACTAAGTTTTTAGTTAAGGGAGGGTGTTAGAACAATAACCCAACCCGTTAGTACCTTATTTTAAGTCCCTAGTCAATTTTATTGCATTTGTGCATTAATATACTATGGTTTGAACTTAGGTAACTTAATTAGGAAAAAAAAAACAGTTAAATTGGGGCATTCAAACCTACATGAGCACTCCAGCTCAGTCAAACCTCCACATGTGAACCCTCATCATTTCTGGTGCACTCCCATTCATTCAATGTGGACATTGTGGTTGAATAGGGGTGCTAGAGGTGGATTTTGTCCAATTTTGGACTGATTTTGAGCATTTAACGCCACCTAGAGCCTCTCACTCACCTTATTTTGCACACCCATGCATGCCAAGGAGTCATGAATGCTCCAATTCACTTCAGACATGTCCACACAACTATTCGTGGCCATTTGGGCTGAGTTGAAGTGATTTTGGTCCACCTAGGAGGGATTGAGGCCAATTTGGCCATTTTCACATGTACAGTCATTTTGGGCTTCCTAAGCCCCACGAACCACTTCAAATGTAATATAAACATGTTACTAAAATATATACATGTTAGACAATCAAATAATAACCTGTTTTAGTTCACATTGCATGTGTAAAATTGTTCTCTTTTAATGGTTTTTTTGCTGGTTTTGCATGAAATTCAATTTGTGAGTTTCTATAAGGCTCCTAGATCTTGCTGTAGATCAAAATTATCATAATTTATTTGAATTTGTGATTGGATGGGGGGTTCTCCTTCATGCTTTGAGTAGAGTAGGTGAATACTGCGATTAGAAGAATATGGTTGAAAAGTAACCCAAATCCCCTCTTATGGCCGATGAATTACATGATGGTAGACATCATTTCCTTCACTTTCTAGTCAAATCCATACACCTATTTCTACAACTTGTACTACTAAGTCTTCTTGAACAATATCCTCCGCTCAGGCACTCTGAATAAGATTTGACAAGGAATGAGGCGTGATATTCTGGGGTATGTCTACTTGGAGAGCTCTACCTTGATATATCCACATGTATTCATCCATTGGTGACACTTATTCATCAATGACCTCTTCCTGTCGGTCATGACCCGACTCTGGCGGATTTGCTTCTTGTTCTGTCACCCTATTCGTCATTCTTTATTATTGGAGCATATCATCTTTCTCTTTGATTTCTTCCCTTCTATTTCTCTTCTCCCGATCTATTTTTTGTATATATAGAGTGCTCTTGTGAGTGATTGTTCTACTTTTCTCCTTTTGTTATGAATTTTCATTGCTGGAGCTGGTGTTTTCTTCAATAGTCGGCTATAAATTTCTCCACTATACTTTCGAACATGACCATCTACCCCACCATTACCGACCCAAAATATTTTTAGAAAGCTCAGATGGAACTGGATATTTGTTTATGAAGTACTCCCACTCTCTTTCTTGAACAAATTTCTCCCACTCCTTCTGCTGGGCCTCCCATTTTGTGTTACTTGGTGGAGTTACCAGTAGTGGATGAGGTTTGACAATGTGACTTGCACCTCTGTCGATAAGGAATCTAAACAAAAGTGTCGAGAATGAACAAAGAAACTATTTGGTGAGGTCGTTATAGAATCTCTCCTTGATATTATCGTCAAAGACTCTTTCTTCAACAACTCACTCCTCACAGAACTTGTCAACGATTCTTTCGAACCACTTCGACAAATTTGTGCATCCTCTCATTGTTAACTTTTGGAGTAACTATTGTTATTTATCACTTGCCGACTGTTTCATCCAATATATTTTTCAGTGAATGAGGTATGTACTCGACAAAATTTTCATGCGTTTCAGAGAAGAATTTCTCCTTTTCTTGGGAAATGGTCAGTTTGTTTCTTCTAGCATAATTCTCCAGATAGTTCGCAATTTTATGCTCCCACCAATATTTTTTCTCATTCTCTGATAACATCTAGTCATAGTCATTTCATCCAATATATGTACCACCGAAAATAGAACCAATGTTGTAATCAATCAAATTGCAAGGTTACTAATGATACACATATAGATTCATATAACAATAGCAAAACAAGAGACAAGAATGGTAGGCATAATAACAACTTATATTACTCAAGAACACATGTGGTTTCATACAATAAAACAAACCAAGTATCTATACGGCTCTACAACATATATATATGATTTACAAAACTTTTACAAAAACTACCTATCGGTTCAATAAACTGACATGGCCTATGAGGTCGACATAATCTACAATTAGTTGACTAGAGAATCTAGTCGACTTGGTAGACTAACTCCCCCAACAATGATCTTCTACAAACTTCCATTGACGGAATCCCCTCCTCATTGGAGACCTTTCTTACTGAGGTAAATGGAAGAGAAGAGAAGCCCAATTTCAAAAGACTTTGGCATGATTGCATCCAAGAATAAGGGTGCATCCAGAACAAGAAGGTGAGCATTAAGGAGGAGAATATTTCCCTCATGGAAAGAACCAAGAAAGAAAGAAAACCCTTTTCTCCCAAGAACACTTTCCGTGAAAAGAAGAAAGAGATACATAAAGGTATGGACAAATCAAAACTAATATGTTTTTATTGTAAAATTTCAAGTCACTTCATATGAGATTGCAATACAAGGAAAGGAAAAGAAGGAAGAATTCATGCCTCCACTACCATAGAAGGAGGTGAACCTTCTCAAGAGAAATCATCTAAGGAAGAGGATGATCAAAAGGAATATTTCCTTTAGTAAAGAAGAGCATTCTCTCTTGGTTTCATGGGATCCTTATTCCCATGCAGAGACACACTTTCTAGTACATGCATTAAGTTTTGTTTTTGCAGTGTTTAAAGTTGCAGTGAATAAAGAAGGACTTCACCTATCTCCACAAGGGTGCAGATATCAAGAGGGGGACCACACAAACAATTAAGATGAGTACCTTATTTTTTTATTTTATTTTATAAATCAGATTATTATTATTATTATTATTTTTTATGTTTCATGACTGTCATATAGATCTGTATTCCTAGACTTGGAATTGTGTTTAGCATATACATTGTTTTTTCTATCTTTATTGGCATGTTATCAATCTCATGAATCCAAATTTTTCAAGATGATGTAGGACTGATATAAGACCTATATAGAAATGATATAAAATCATATAGGACTTATATAATGCTGAAAACATCCTCCATAATACATGATATTTAGGGCAACATGATTGTTTCATAAACTGTGAACATAAGGCTACATGATTTCCTCGATAGAGGGCTTCATGCTTACCTCATGAGATATGAGCATGTGGATGTATATTTATTTTATAAAATAATTTTTATGGACTGATATATGACTGATATAGGGCCACATATCAGTATATAATATTATAATGGGTTATGTTAAATTGGTTGGTCAATAACTGTACATAACTATGTAAGTAATTATCAGTATATTGAGAGTATTTCATGTTAATAAAATTCGTGAGTATGAAATGGTTCTAACCATTATAATAATTTTTATTGTAGGAAAAATTAAAATGAACTTACCTAAAATTAAATAAGCACATGAATGTAGATTCATTCATATGGGTGAGCCTAAAAGAGAACAATTCATGAGGTTCCCATGTCTCTTGGGATGCAGATAGAATAGATGGAATAATTCTATTCTGATAGATGTCAAGACTCATGAACATATTCTATCTTATTTAGATTCATGTTTGAAATAAGATATTCATATATATATGATCATAAGTCTCCATGATGGAGGACCCAAATTATGATTCTCACATTTACATGGTGAGAGGGAGTTGCTAGTCTCGCTAGCTCTTGAAGAACCAGCGTAACCGGTTGATGTACCTCCTGTAAAAAGGAGATATGCATGATTCTCATATTCAAAAGGAAGTTGAGAATTGTATTCAAGAATCTTGTTATGATTCTTATTGTCAGTGGTGGGGCAGTCACCAGACAAATATTTTCCTTAGTTAAGGAAAATGTACAATAAAAGAGCTTGAAGAGTTTCAGGATGGTGGGCTACAAATCCATGGACACACATATGAAGGTAAATATGAAATTTTAAAATTCTTATTTCATATTTGGAGGATATCAAGTCAGTTGAGATGTATTTGGTTAGTCATGTTACCACCTAAGTTGTGCTTAGTGGTCTTTATCAAGAGAGCCTGGTGAACCGGACAGGGTTAACTTGTTCGGACTTCAGGAAGACCTTTGGAAGTACTTCTGGGAAGTGCTTGTTGTATCATATCACATGTTCATACTCCATGGGGGAATTGTAATAAATGTTCTAGCATGATAGTGTCTATAAAAGACTCCGTCTCTTAGACTTCATTTGTCAATCCGATCAGCCCAGGGTGTTTTTTCCCTTGGTTATTATTGGTTGTTGAATAAACGACTGATAATTTCTGAGTTTTTCACTCCATACCTCCAAAGTTGGGGTGGTCGGCTTGGAATTTGTGCCTATTGAGGTTATTAGAGTCTATGTGTCAATGTGTAAGCATGATAGACATCATTTTTGAGTCATATGAACATGTTTAAGTCCCCCTAGGTGTTTTTCAATTTTTCAATTTTTTAGTTTTTTTCAGTGTTTTTTATTAAATTTTAATTTTTCCAAAACTTAGGCTATTTTTTAATAGTTTAATTGGAAAAATTGAGTCTGTAATAAAAGTGGGCCAAATAATTGGTTTCAGTCATATAGGTGCTCATTTTCAAGCTAAGAGCACCATGTAAACCCATGGACCCACTATTTCCTAGTTTTGAGTGATTTTCTATCACTCAGGTCAGAAAGCCCCAAAAATCAATTATTGATTATTTTAATTAATAAATCGATGAATAATGGAGCAAATCCAAAAACAATAAATCAGTGGATTCTCAGCCGATTTGATTGAAATCAGTCAGATCTGAAGTAGATTGACTGGATCTGACAGATCCTTGACTGAAGGAGTTGATCAAATCAGATCCAGAGTTGATCTTGAGAATCCTTTATGGGGAATTTCTCTCTCCCTCTCTCCTCAACACGTTTTGGCTCATCTGGATGAGTTTTGGGCTGATGTGGCAGTGTATGGGTTGATGTGTCAGCCAGATCAGGCCCCCGGTTGACAAGTAGGCTCAGTTCAGCCTTAGTTCTGCATTGATAAAATATCCATCAGTTAATTTCACTTGATTCCATGAGGAATTTCGCCCCCTCTGGGCTAGATGGCCTGCAAATTGTATATATCCTGATTGAGGCTCCCTCTTCCAAGCTAGTTAGAGCTAGACTGAAGGGATTGCAATTGTAAGTCTTTATTTGATCATTATTTATGAATGAGGAAGCTTTGGAGGATATACTGTGGAGTGCTTTTGATTGTGTGGATGCTCAGTGTTATGCTGCTGATGTGGTAGTTGCAACTTCTTGCCAAATTCTGTGCTGTTTCTGTGTTCTGGCTTCAAGAATTCGGCTGAATTTAGTAAGGGTATAAACTAAGAAAGCTAGATTGTTTATTCTTGTTTATCCATATGATGTATGCTAAAAAATCTTAGTTATATGCTTAAATAAGGTTATTTTTGCATAATCTCTCATTTTTGTTGCTTTATACATCCATATCCAGATCTCACGAGGTTTGTGCAGGCTTGTGTTATTTAGTTACAGGTTCTCGTTTGGATGAGGTTGTGGATCTAGATTGACTCCTTTCATATCCAATAAGCTCAAGACTCTATCCCTCAGCACTCCATGAAAGGGCCTCCTTCCATCTTTCTCTATTCAAGCAACGATCCGACCTTCTCTCCTCTTCTTCTCATTTCTACAAAAAATCAACACTTTACCCGGTTACCATTTTCAGTTCATAGCTGTGATTTTATTTGGATTTGTTTCATCAAAGTAAAATATACATAGATCTAATATTTCATAGCTCATATCCTATATCTTGCACTTAAAAAGGTATCATAAGCATCCCAGATCTAGTTGTAGGGAAATTGTCCTTTTTGCATGAATTTGAAAGAAAACTTGTAGATCACATGCATTAGATTTCCTTTCACTATTATAAATTTCAATATTCTACAATATCAGTGCATCTTAATTGGCTGCACAAACAGCAGGCCAAGATCCCAAGGAAAGCTTGCTTTCCTTGGTTCCTTTTTCATCGGTTTAGCTAGTTTAATTTCATTATTTTTTGAGATAAAGTAGGCTGAACCAAAGGTACTCTTAAAGTGATTTTGGGCATTTTTTATTCTAACATGCTCACTGTTCTTTATCAGGTCTGACAGATAATAAAGGAAGCTGCTGTCCAAAGTGGCTTTTGGAGCGCTCAAATCCCCCCAGGGGTATCTCTTTTGTCACAAAATTCTTAAAATTTTTGTATGACTGTAAGATATTGGTTTCAGCCTGTATAAGGACCAAGAAAGTTCTGATTTATCATTCCTTTGATATTGTAACCACTGTAAGAAATACATTCTTTGAATAGGCTCTTTCGAGCCCATTCCCCATCCCCCCTGGGGGGATTCGTGTCGGTGCCATTTTCGTCTTTTTCTGCTTATTTATTTTTCACTAGAATTGATATGATTTGCAGGGTAGTATACTTGATGTTGTTTTTTAATTCCATACTCCATATCTTACATTTCAAAGTAATCATAATACTTACCCCACGATTTCCTGAGTGACCCGCAAGGGCAAAGAGATTCGTGGTAGGATTAATCAGAAAACCAGATTTGTGTAGTTTTTTTATTTTTCATCTTTTGTTTATCAAAAATTTAAAATTAACCCCTCCTCGATTCCCCAATTGAGATCCACTTGGATCGAAAGAGGTTCTTGGAGGCTTTTTTCTTTTAAACAAGAACACTTAGTTAAAACTTATTAAAATTTACAAGACTCCAGTGTGTATGCTCTGCACTTGGCTGCGGTTCATCCGATCAATCAAGCTGTATCAAAAGCACTTGGGTGACTAGCATAATTAGGACTCACTCTCCCCAATTGACAAACCATCAGGTGAAAATCCAACACCTCGATCGAACCTCTACGGTGGAAAAATACCCAAAGGAAGCGGGAACCTACTGAAAAGTGACCTCGGGGTGCCGATCTCTATCACACCCTAATGGGTGAGTTAGGAACAATAGCCCTAGAGACTCCATTTCAGCCCACATATTCCTTGCGGGTAGCCATAAAGGTTTTGTTTTGGACATACTCCAAGTACTCTCGGGTATATCTGGAGTCCCCCCTTAGCCTAATTTAATCAATTCATACTTCAATTTTAACTTAAAACATACCAAGATGCAATCACAAAACATTCATTCCGAGCACATGTAAGCACATTGATCATTTTGATTTGACTCCATTCTAAGGCACTGGTCATTTTTGATTTATATATATATATTGTGTATCAGCTTTGTGCTTTCGTGTGTTTATCTTCGTATCTTGTCATCTTTAATTGTTTATAGTTAAAATATTCAAACTCCTAAAAAACTGATTCAGTTTAACATCACCACACTAAGAAATCATCCTTAGTAACTTAATAGGGTCTACCCCCCTTGGCTTCGTTAGGAGTTGAGCCTAAACGGAGGAGTCAAGAACAAGGTGACAGCCTTGACTCGAGACTTGCCCCCAAGGACACACCGAGTGGCTTGAAGATTTCTGCCACATGATCCAGGTGTGTGAAAAGGCGGCAACACTTTTTGGCGCCGTTTCCGGGGATAAATATTTTTATTCTCGAGTACGACTTAGCTTAGCTTTTTTGTAAAAAACTAAAAAGATAAAAAACTTTTGATTGATCTAGTCTTTAAAAAAACATAAAAATTAAAAATCGATCCATTTGGTGACTCCACTGTCTAACATCCCTTCAAGAATTTCTACCTGAAGAAACCGCTGACAATTATTCAATCCTCTCCCTGATCCTGAAAGGTTTATTAGGGAAAGATTGAATAGGCAGACTTCTCGTAGAAACCATGAAGTTTTAGGAGACCAATCCATCTTAGATATCCATAGCATATTTGTAGAGAGTCATACTTTCCAATCTCAAGAAATGACAGAATTTTTCAAATCCCTTGACTTTTCTCAGATAGCAGGTGCTCCTCATAACATTTCGAATGATGCGATCAAGAAGCTCCCCAAGTTCGAGGGCAACAATGCCATCACTGCCAAGTCTCACCTTAGAAAGTTCGAAAGGCACCTAGTCAGTTATTGCAATGATCCTGCCCATGACCATGATGATGTCAAAATGAATCTCTTTGCTTTATCCTTAGAGGATGATGCTGCATAGTGGTATGAAAACCTTGGTGATGATTCATATAAAACCCTTAATGAATTCCAAGCAGGTTTTAAGAAGAAGTGGGGGGAAAAGAAAGAACCAAGACATTTGCTTGCTACCCTACATACTATAAAGAAGATGGAGAATGAAACCATAGATGAATTTAATACTAAGTTCAGGTGGGTGGTTGCGGATCTCCCTAGAGACATCAAGCCAAGCGATGCCTCCATCTCAATATCCTACATCGAAGCTTTCACTGGTGATTTGAGATACCAATTAAGGGATAAAGATCCAGTCGATCTAAAAACTGCTCAAGATCTGGCCGAGAAAATAGAAAGGAATATGCAATCTTCGGGAAAGTCCAACATTCCAGGTTACACTAGGGGAAATAATTCGTTCAACAAAGAAAAGGGAAAGGCCATTGAATTAGAGGAAAAGACAACCTCTAAATACCCCATGGAAAAAATAGCTAGCATGCTTGAAAAAGTGAAGACTGATCAGGACCAACTCATGACAAAAATGAAAAATAGAATAGTCACATGGGAGAGAAATAATGGACCTAGGAATTTTCAGCCAAAACAGAATCAAGTGTATCAAAAAAGGTTTCCTCAGCAAGAGCCTAGGATTCCAAACCAGTTAGACTCAACTAACCTAGTAGAAGAAGTAATTCCATGGTGCAGACCTTGTGAGCAATTCCACCAAGAAAGTGCTTGCTACATAGCGAACCAGATTATAGAACATGGGATGGCAGAGGTCAGTAATCAGGAAACAACATCAGGTGAGTCTGATCATGTGTACATGGTAGGCCGAACCTATCCTCTATCAAACCAGCATTGGCAGCAGGACACAGACTACGGTTTCAAGAAGGATCTCCTGTCTAACTTTTATGGTACAATGCCTCCTCCCGAGGAAATTAAGGAAAGGAGGGATGCCAGGTTCAAGGGAGCTGTGCATCAAAGGAGAGAAAAACAATCACCGCCTAAACAGTACAAGCAAAAGGTAACCACTCCTTCCCTCCCAGATCCTCCTATTGTCCCTGAATCAAATATTGATATGGGAGAATGGATAAGTAATGCTAAAATTCATGTTTATGCAACTGATGTCATTAAGATTCCCGGTCAAAAGGAAAAATTGTTGAAAGCCTTAGAAGATAGCAAAAGTGAAGCTCATAAAATTATCGAGGAGGATCCCCTTCCTAATAATAATGCTATATTTGAAGCTGAACTTATCGAACCTATAGATATGCCCATAGTCCTCAATAGTGTTGATCCGAGGAGAGAAGATCACCCACCTTTCTATGTCTCCCTTTTAGTTGATAAACTTCTCATTCATAACTGTATGTTAGATTCAGGTGCTTCATCAAATGTTATGACTAGAAAATTAATGGAGCAGCTAAATTTGAGGGTCACCCGACCCTACCACAATGTTTGTGCCATGGATGCAAGAGAAGTTGAAGTGGTAGGGATAATATTAAATTTATAGGTCAAGTTAGCTAAGTACCCAGATATCGACATGACGATGGATGTGGTGGTAATAGATGTCCCAGATAATTGGGGTATGTTGCTATCCAGAAAATGGGCTGCAAATCTTGGTGGGCACATCCAAATGGATTGGACATATGCTACTATACCTGCATCAGAGATCACTAGGGTGATTCTCCATAGAGAAAAGCTAAGGAAACGACATGTAGAAAACCCTAAGAAGCCCGGAAATGAATTTGTTCATTTCACTGATTATTTTGGAAACTATTCTATTTTGTCAAATTTCATGACCCCCATTAAGGAAAACATTAAAAATGAAAAGATCGATGAAGTTTGGCAAATGTATTTTGATGGGGCTTATTCCAAAGCGGGAAAGGGTGCTGGCATCGTGATCATTTCTCCTTTAGATAAAATCTACAATTTTGCGTTCAGGTTAGAGTTTGAAGCATCAAACAATGTAGCTGAATATGAGGCTTTGATCCTAGGTTTAGAAACTGTTAAAGATATGGGGATAAAGATGTTAAACATAAAGGGTGATTCAGATCTAGTTGTCCTCCAGATTAAGAATCAATATCAATGCAAAAATGACAGACTAAGGAAGTATAGGAATTCCGCATGGGACACTATGGAATGGTTTGATGCACTTAACATCCAAAAGGTCCATAGGGAAATGAATGGGTTAGCAGATAACTTAGCAGTAGCAGCATCCACCCTCCAGCCATCGGATGAAATGATTAATGGGAATGGAAAGATGGAAACCAATTTCAGACCTTCAATTCCAGATAATATAGAACACTGGCAGGTTTTCAAAGATGATGAGCAGCTCTTGAGATTCATCAACAATCTACAAGAATTCTAAGGTTGCAAGATCAGTTATTAGCAGGAAGTTAAAGAGTATCAGGAGTGCGAGGATAATGAAGGGAACCACATCCTGAGTAGCCTTATAGCTTTTGAAAATATTTTCGATCGGCAGGATCATCATAAAAAACAAAAAGAAGAAATAAAAATTGGGAATTATATGGAAATAAACATAGGAACTGACAAGGATCCCAAGTTAATAAAAATTGGAAAAGGTACTTCAGAAAAGGAAAGGAACAACTTGATCAACTTAATCAAAGAGTATAGAGATGTGTTGGCCTTTAGTTATGATGAGCTTAAAGCATATAGGAAAGATGTGTTTCAACACACTATTCCCCTCACAAAAGAGGCCAAGGAGGCCAAACCTTTCCGACAAAAACTTAGGCGAATAAATCCTAAGTTGGCCCCCATTGTGCAGAAAGAACTTCAAAAAATGCTAGCAGCAGGGATCATAGCACCTACAAGGAATTCATCTTGGTGCTCCAACTTAGTTGTTGTTAGAAAGAAGAATGGGTCAATTAGAATATGTATAGATTTTAGAAATCTGAATACATCATGCCTCAAGGATAATTACCCATTACCTGACATGGAAACTTTGCTTCAAAGAATAATAGGATCAGGAATGATGTCCATGTTGGATGGCTTTTTTGGTTATAACCAGGTGTTGGTAAATAAGGAAGATCAACATAAGACTACATTCACCACACCTTGGGGTACTTATAAATTTCTAAGAATGCCTTTTGGCCTATTGAATGTTGGTGCCACCTTCCAAAGAGCCATGGATTTTGCCTTCAAAGAATTGATAGGAAAAATAATTGAGATATATTAGGATGACTTAAATGTTTTTTCAAAAGAAATATCTGACGACATAAGTCATCTTAGGATGGTTTTTATAAGATGTCAGAAATATGGGATTTCCTTGAATCCCGCCAAGTCAATCTTTGGAGTTGATGAAGGCAAGTTGCTGTGGCACATCATTTCTAAAGAGGGTGTCAAGGTTGATCCTGAGAGAGTCGAAGCTATTAAGAAATTCCCCTTGCCTCACAATATAAAAGCTCTCCAGTCCTTTAATGGTTAAATCAACTTCATAAGAAGATTCATCCCAAACTTAGCAGAATTAATGAAACCTTTACAAAAGCTATTGAAGAAAGATGCTAAGTTTGAGTGGACAGATGAAGGGAAAGATGCATTCAAGTCCATAAAAAATGCCATATCCATGTCCCTGGTCTTGATTAGTCCTGATTATTCCAAAGAGTTTGAAATATTTTCCTTTGCCTCTGAAGACACCATTGCTGGTGTTTTACTTCAAAAGAATAAGGAGGGACAAGAGCAACCCATAGCCTTTATGAGTAGGGCCTTACAAAATTCAGAATTAAAGTATACCATGATGGAGAAACAGGCCTATGCTCTTGTCAAGTCCCTTAAACATTTCAGAACTTATATAGGTTACTCCAAAATCATTGCATATGTACCCCATGCAGCTATCAAGGATATCATGTGTCAGCAAGACTGTCTAGGAGTCAGGGGTAAGTGGGTTTCAAAAATTCAGGAATATGATTTGGAGATAAGACCTACTAAATTAATCAAGGGACAGGGTCTTGCAAAGATGTTGACCCAAGGAAATGAGGAGGATTTAGGAATAATATACCAGAGCAGCAATTCAGAGCAAAATGTATCAGATGAGTTTCAGAGATTGGAGCAGCATCCCTGGTACATTGACATCATATTTTTCCTCCGCAACCTTACGTGCCCCGATCACTTACTGGGTCATAAAAGAAGGGCATTAAGATTAAAGGCAACTAAGTATTGTTTAACCAAATATGGTTTGGGTTGGAGAAACCCAGATGGTTTGATACTTAGATGTGTCGATGAACCTGAGTCCAAGAAACTCATGGTTGAGTTCCATTCACGATTTTGTGGTGGACATTTTGCTGCTAAAACAATCACCCACAAAATCCTTAGAGCAGGCTACTATTGGCCAAACCTATTTTCAAATGTGCACAAGGCTGTCAGAGCTTTCCCCCAGTGTCAGTTATTCACTGGAAAGCAACAAATGAAAACCTTGCCTCTAAATCCAATAATAGTCCAAGCCCCTTTTCAGCAATGGGGACTTGACTTCATCGGTAAGTTCAAGGATAACTCAAGCAATGGTTATTCTTGGATTCTTACCACAACAGATTATTTTACCAAATGGGTAGAGGCCATACCCACCAAAAAGGCAACTGATGCCATTGTCATGGATTTCCTAGAAGACAAAATCATCACAAGATTCGGTGTGCCAGCTAGAATAATCACGGATAATGGCCCATGCTTTATTTCTTTCGAGATTTCGTCTTTCTGTTTCAAGTACGGCATTATCCTATCTCACTCATCTAATTACTATCCCCAAGGAAATGGTCTAGCAGAATCAAGTAACAAGGACTTAATGACCATAATCAAAAAAATTGTGGGTGACAATAAGAAGGCTTGGGATAGCAAAATCAAATTGGCATTATGGGCTGACGGGATCACTAAGAAAAGTTCAACAGGGAGGAGCCCTTTTGAACTAGTCTATGGCCTTGATGTCACTTTACCAATCCATCTAAAGCTTCCAGTGTATCAGCTCCTCCAGACATTCAGCTCAGATCAGGAGGCCATCCAGAATAGAATAAACCAATTAATCGAGCTAGATGAGAGCATAAGAGACGCTCTTGACCATAGTATCAAGAATTCAGACAAGGTCAAGAGAGCCTTTGATAAAGCTACCCGGTTGAGTTCCTACCAAGTAGGTGACACGGTTCTACGTTGGGACAAACGACGGGAAAAACCTAGGAAGCATGGAAAGCTCGACAGCCTATGGTTGGGACCATACATCATTGATGAAATAGCAGGAACAAACTCCTTCTATCTAAATGACTTGGAAGGAGAAATATTGAGCTTACCAGTGAATGGTTTTCTCCTCAAGTTGTTTTTCGCCGAGATAGTTTGATGCCTTTAGTGGCATCGGTGGTTTCAGAGCCAATTTCTAAACCTTGCCCTGCATGTATTTCTAAATTGTATATATCATATTGTTGTATCATTGATTGTTGTATTATAGTTATGTTGTACCATGTTGAAAAATTTCCTTTGTATATTAGTTTTTGTAAAATATTCCTTTTTGCACATTATAGATTAATTATGTACATTAGTTTGTTTTATGGCTAATTTTTTCTTATATATACATGTTACTGACAAACTCTAATTTCCTTGCAGGAACCAGAGATTCTAGAGTTCTCACATCCTCTCCTTTGAACATAATATTAGTCAGAGAATGTGTCCCAGATGGAGCTAGAATGTTACCACCTAAGTTGTACTTAGTGGTCTTTATCAAGAGAGCCTGGTGAACCGGACAGGGTTAACTTGTTTCGACTTCACGAAGACCTTTGGAAGTACTTCTGGGAAGTGCTTGTTGTATCATATCACATGTTCATACACCATGGGGGAATTGTAATAAATGTTCTAGCATGATAGTTTCTGTAAAAGACTCGGTCTCTTAGACTTCATTTGTCAATCCGATCAGCCCAGGGTGTTTTTCCCCTTGGTTATTATTGGTTGTTGAATAAACGACTAATAATTTCTGAGTTTTTCACTCCATACCTCCAAAGTTGGGGTGGTTGGCTTGGAATTTGTGCCTATTGAGGTTATTAGAGTCTATGTGTCAATGTGTAAGCATGCTAGACATCATTTTTGAGTCATATGAACATGTCTAAGTCCCCCTAGGTGTTTTTCAATTTTTCAATTTTTTAGTTTTTTCAGTGTTTTTTATTAAATTTTAATTTTTCCAAAACTTAGGCTATTTTTTAATAGTTTAATTGGAAAAATTGAGTCTGTAATAAAAGTCGGTCAAATAATCGGTTTCAGTCATATAGGTGCTCATTTTCAAGCTAAGAGCACCATGTAAACCCATGGACCCATTTTTTCCTAGTTTTGAGTGATTTTCCATCACTCAGGTCAGAAAGCCCCAAAAATCAATTATTGATTATTTTAATTAATAAATTGATGAATAATGGAGCAAATCCAAAAACAATAAATCAGTGGATTCTCAGCCAATTTGATTGAAATCAGTCATATCTGAAGCAGATTGACTGGATCTGACAGATCCTTGACTGAAGGAGTTGATCAAATCAGATCCAGAGTTGATCTTGAGCATCCTTTATGGGGAATTTCACCCACCCTCTCTCCTCAACACGTTTTGGCTCATCTGGATGAGTTTTGGGCCGATGTGGCAGTATATGGGTTGATGTGTCAGCCAGATCAGGCCCCTGGTTGACAAGTAGGCTAAGTTCAGCCTCATTTCTGCATTGATAAACTCTCCATCAGTTGATTTCACTTTATTCCATGAGGAATTTCGCCCCCCCTGGGCTAGATGGCCTACAAATTGTATATATCCTGCTTGAGGCTCCCTCTTCCAAGCTAGTTAGAGCTGGACTGAAGGGATTGCCATTGTAACTCTGTATTTGATCATTATTTGTGAATAAAGAAGCTTTGGAGGCTATACTGTGTAGTGATTTTGATTGTGTGGATGCTCAGTGTTATGCTGATGATGTGGTAGCTACAACTTCTTGCCAAATTCTGTACTGTTTCTGTGTTCTGGCTTCAAGGATTTGGCTGAATCTAGTAAGGGTATAAACTAAGAAAGCTAGATTGTTTATTCTTGTTTATCCATATGATGTATGCTCAAAAATCTTAGTTATATGCTTAAATAAGGTTATTTCTGCATAATCTCTCATTTTTGTTGCTTTATACATCCATATCCAGATCTCACGAGGTTTGTGCAGGCTTGTGTTATTTAGTTGCAGGTTCTCGTTTGGATGAGGTTGTGGATCTAGATTGACTCCTTTCCTATCCAATAAGCTCAATACTCTATCCCTCAACACTCCACGAAAGGGCCTCCTTCCATCTTTCTCTATTCAAGCAACGATCCGACCTTCTCTCCTCTTCTTCTCATTTCTACAAAAAATCAACACTTTACCCGGTTACCATTTTCAGTTCATAGCTGTGATTTTATTTGGATTTGTTTCATCAAAGTAAAATACACATAGATCTAATATTTCATAGCTCATATCCTAGATCTTGCACTTAAAAAAGTTATCATAAGCATCCCAGATCTAGTTGTAGGGAAATTGTCCTTTTTGCATGAATTTGAAAGAAAACATGTAGATCACATGCATTAGATTTCATTTCACTGTTATAAATTTCAATATTCTGCAATATCAGTGCATCTTAATTGTCTGCACAAATAGCATTCCAAGATCCCAAGGAAATCTTGCTTTCCTTGGTTCCTTTTTCGTTGGTTTAGCTAGTTTAATTTCATTATTTTTTGAGATAAAGTAGGCTGACCCAAAGGTACTCTTAAAGTGATTTTGGGCATTTTTTTTTCTAACATTCTCACTTTCCTTTATCAGGTCTGACAGAGAATCAAGGAAGCTGCTGTCCAAAGTGGCTTTTGGAGCGCTCAAATCCCCCCAGGGGTCTCTCTTTTGTCACAAAATTATTAAAATTTTTGTATAACTGTAAGATATTGGTTTCAACCTGTATAAGGAACAAGAAAGTTCTGATTTATCAGTCCTTTTATATTGTAACCTCTGTAGTAAAATCATTCTTTGAATAGGCTCTTTCGAGCCCATTCCCCATCCCCCCTGGGGGGATTCGTGTCGGTGCCATTTTCGTCTTTTTCTGCTTATTTATTTTTCACTAGAATTGATATGATTTGCAGGGTAGTATACTTGATCTTGTTTTTTAATTCCATACTCCATATCTTACATTTCAAAGTAATCATAATACTTACCCCACGATTTCCTGAGTGACCCGCAAGGGGAAAGAGATTCGTGGTAGGATTAATTAGAAAACCAGATTTGTGTAGTTGTTTTATTTTTCATCTTTTGTTTATCAGCAATTTAAAATTAACCCCTCCTCGATTCCCCGACTGAGATCCACTTGGATCGAAAGAGGTTCTTGGAGGCTTTTTTCTTTTAAACAAGAACACTTAGTTAAAACTTATTAAAATTTACAAGACTCCAGTGTGTATGCTCTACACTTGGCTATAGTTCATCCGATCAGTCAAGCTGTATCAAAAGCACTTGGGTGACTAGCATAATTAGGACTCACTCTCCCCAATCGACAAACCATCAGGTGAAAATCCAACACCTCGATCGAACCTCTACGGTGGAAAAATACCAAAAGGAAGTGGGAACCTACTGAAAAGTGACCTCGGGGCGTCGATCTCTGTCACACCCTAATGGGTGCGTTATGAACAATAGAACTAGAGACTCCATTTCAGCCCACATATTCCTTGTGGGTAGCCATAAAGGTTTTGTTTTGGACATACTCCAAGTACTCTCGGGTATATCTGGAGTCGCCCCTTAGCCTAATTTAATCAATTCATACTTCAATTTTAACTTAAAACATACCAAGATGCAATCACAAAACATTCATTCCGAGCACATGCAAGCACATTTATCATTTTGATTTGACTCCATTCTAAGGAACTGGTCATTTTTGCTTTATATATATATATATATTGTGTATCAGCTTTGTGCTTTCATGTGTTTATCTTCGTATCTTGTCATCTTCAATTGTTTATAGTTAAAATATTCAAACTCCTAAAAAACTAATTCAGTTTAACATCACCACACTAAGAAATCATCCTTAGTAACTAAGAAATCATCCTTAGTAACTTAATAGGGTCTACCCCCCTTGGCTTTATTAGTATCTGAGCCTAAATGGAGGAGTCAAGAACAAGGTGACAGCCTTGACTCGAGACTTGACCCCAAGGACACACCGAGTGGCTTGAAGATTTCTGCCACGTGATCCAGGTGTGTGAAAAGGTGGCAACAAGTCACAGGTCCCATGATTTGTTATGTTCTTTGTATTTTATACATATACATGTGCAAAGCATGTGTTGTGGTACCTACTTGATACAAGTGCATGTGGACTCAGATATGCCTTCATCATTAAAATAGAGTTTCAAAGATATATGAAATAGGACTAGTATAGTGATTGATGAAGATCACATGTGTTGCTCTAGATAGAGCATGTTGAAAAGAATTAAGGGTTATAGTCAATTATATTTGAGACATGGTACATATCCACAGATGAGCAACATTGCCAGCAGTATCACTAAGCCTCTGTCCAGGAAACTCTTGGTATAGTACGTAAGAATTCCTTAGTTGAAGAGGGAGTATTGATGTGTATTCATAGGAAGTAGGGTATAAATTCCCCACTAGTTAGTCATACTACATTACTTAGGAAGCCAAGTGTTGTGATACCTTGTGGAGAGAATACACATGAGCAGAGACATGGTCAAAAGTCTCAGAGACTATTTATAGTATGGACTGTTAGAGAACAATTAAAAAATCTCAGAGAGGTAGTTGGGGTGTTGGAAATATAAGCAGAAGGATCACTGAGAAAGTGATCATGACTTGAAGAACATAACAAAGAATTCCAAGCTCATAGAGAACTTCTCCAGATACCTTAAGACTCAATAAGTCAACAAATGTTGAAGAGTGAAAGAAAAGATAAGTCTTTCTTTCTGCATGTTATTACACATTTGTTGGATAATGTTGTATGCGATGGATTTACAATCCATGGTTTCTATTTTAGAGAAGCTTGATTCTGAATTGGATCCAAATGATTCTACTTTGTGTAAGTAGCTGGTTGGTCTTTGAGAAGAATTGTTGTATTTTATACTTAATATTAAGAATATGCTTGAGTACCTTGGAGGTACATTATAATAGTATCCTTATTATATGGAAGACATATTATTTGATGTTAAATTTTCATATGCTAAGCTAGATCATTAGTATTTCATTTTGAATTCATAACAAAAGCATATAAACAAGATCACTGAAAGATAGACAAGCACAACCATACAAAAGGAACACAAATATTTATCCTGGGAAAACCCTAAAGGGAAAAACCCAGCAAAAGCTTCCTCAATATAGATGCCCCAAAAAGATAAAAGGTAAAACCAACAAGGAGATCAAAGCCTGATCCTCCTCCTTCTCCAGCTACTCTTCTCTTCTCCACTAATGCGCTACACAAGTGAGAGTGTGTTTTCAAATGAGGATAGCTACACCTATATTTATATTCATCCGTTCACTTCAATTAACTCATCCGACATGCAGGCTCGAGTTAATCATGTAGCCTCGAGTTACACATGTAGGCTCAAGTAACCACACTGGGGTTCTAATGACCCACCTTTACAATTAGAGGGGACAACCTCATGACTCTTATTAGTTCTTCCGATTAGAAGCATCAGGGTACAAGATAATACAAGTGGTTCTCCCAGTAGGACCATCAGGGACCACAAAAGATACATATAGAATATTCTTCGAAGTTACAATATTTCAACACTCCCCCTTAATGAGAAGGGTATTCTATAACAACATCAACAACAACAATAGTAGGAGAGAGATAGAGGACATCATCAACATCATCAGGGTAATACATCTATAAATCATTGGAAGCTTTTCAACATTATGTAGTCTTCATCTTCAATCTTCAGTCTTCATCATCATTAATACTTTGACTACTTCTATCAACAACATCTTCAGCACTTTGACCTTTCGATCAGCAACATCATCTTCAGCACTTTGAAATTTTGATTAGCAACATCATCTTCAGCAATTTGACCTTTCGATCAGCAACATCGTCTTCAACGCTTTGACCTTTCGATCAGCAACATCATCTTCAGCACTTTGACCTTTCAATCAGCAACATCATCTTCAGCACTTTGACCTTTCGATCAGCAACATCATCTTCAACACTTTGGTGTTTCGATCAGCAACATCATCTTCAGCGTTTTGACCTTTCGATCAACAACATCATCTTCAGCACTTTGAACTTTCAATCAGCAACATCATCTTCAGCACTTTGACCTTTCGATCAGCAACATCATCTTCAACACTTTGGCCTTTCGATCAGCAACATCATCTTCATCATACTCTGATCTTTTGATCAGAAACATCATCATGAAAATATCATCAACATCAAAACATCATTATCATCAAAACATCAACATCATCAAAATATCAACATCATCATCATAAAAACATCAACATGAACCTTCCTTTTGGAATTACGGGATCAACATGTCTGTGGTACTCAGACGATCCTTCCTATCGGAATTACGAGATTTAGGTCTTTATGGAGTTACTAACGATCCTTCCTTTTGGAATTATGGGATCAAGTGTCTTTACGGAGCTACTAACGATCCTTCCTTTTGGAATTACAGGATTTAGGTCTTTACGGAGTTGCTAACGATCCTTACTTTCGGAATTACGGGATCAACACATTTGTGGAACTCAAACAATCCTTCCTATTGGAATTACGGGATCAACACATCTGTGGAACTCAGACAATCCTTCCTATTGGAATTACGGGATCAACACATCTGTGGAACTCAGACAATCCTTCCTATTGGAATTACGGGATCAATTCAATGATCCTTCCTTTCGGAACTACGGGATTTAGGTCTTTACGGAGTTACTAATGATCCTTCCTTTCGGAATTACGAGATCAACACATATGTGGAACTCAGACAATTCTTCCTCTAGGAATTACGGGATCAACACACGTTCTCGAGTACCGAAGTCACCAGATCCATTCTGAACCGAAGTTCAAGGATGATACAATCCTACCACATTCATGGGGACCGAGATCTTCGGATAAATTTTGAACCGAGGTTCAGGGATGATGCAATCCTACCACTTTCACGGGGGCCAAGATCTCTGGATACATTTTGAACCGAGGTTCAAGGATGATGCAATCCACCACTTTCACGAGGGCCGATACCTTCGGATACATTTTGAATCGAGGTTCAGGGATGATGCAATCCACCACTTTCACGGGGGCCAAGACATCCGGATACATTTTGAACTGAAGTTTAGGGATGATGCAATCCTACCACATTCACGGGGGCCAAGACCTCCAGATACATTTTGAACCGAAGTTCAAGGATGATGCAATCCCACCACATTCACAAAGACTGAAGTCACCAGATCTATTTTGGACAGATGTCCCAGGATGATAGAATCCCTCTTCATTCTTGAGGACTGAGGTCACCGGATCACTTTTGGACAGATGTCCCGGGATGATACAATCCCTCTTCATTCTCAAGGACCAAGGTCATCGGATCACTTTTGGACAGATGTCCCGGGATGATACAATCCCTCTTCATTCTCGAGGACCGAGGTCACCGGATCACTTTAGGGCAGATGCCCAGGGATGATACAATCCCACTGCAACATCACTACTCCCCCTTTCGAGGAAGGTTCTTCCGAACCTCACCAAGCTTGTCTCGAAAGTGTTTGAACTTTACTCAAGACAGAGGCTTCATTAGCACATCAGCAACCAAGCCATCATCATCTACATCTTCAGTATGTGAATACTGAACTATCACCATCTGTATCTCCAGTATGTGAATACTGAAAGCATCATCATCTATATCTTTAGTATAGAAATACTGAAAGCATCATCATCTCTATATTTAGTATAGAAATACGGAATCACCATCATCTACATCTACAGTATGTAAATACTGAAACATCATCTATATCTTTAGTATGAGAATACTTAAACATCATCATCTACATCTTATCTCATATGTAGAAATACTGGATTTCTATGTGTTACGACGGAACACAGGGTTCTTTGTCATCACAACTCTGGTTATCACATAGAATCATTGTAGTATCCATCTTCAGTTCAAAGAGACCCGATATCAGCTTCCGAAGCCATATGGCTTCACAACTTAGCAGAGCAATATGCTATGTATCTTGCTTCAGCCATGCTACGAGAAACATTGGATTGTTTCCTGCTAAACCATGAACTCATAGCAGACCCCAAAATCATCTACCTAATGTGCTTTTCCTATCTGAGATACTTCTAGCCCAATCTGCATTTGTGTAGGCATACAATCTATACTCATGGCTATCATCATAATATAAACCAAAGTCTATAGTCCCTTTTAGATATCTCATCACATGTTTTGCAGTTACTAGGTGAACCCGTCTTGGTTGAACAACATATTGACTTAAGGTGTTCATAGCAAAACAAATGTTTGGTTTGGTATTTGTTAAGTACATCAATGACCCAATGATATGTCTGTAATGAGTCATATCCACTAACTCTGATGAGTCATCAACTAACAGCTTCAGGTTGGAGTCCATGGGTGTGGCCATGACTTTGCATTCCAACATATTGAATCTCTTCAATATCTCTACCGCATACTTTCCCTGGTTGAGAAAGATTTCTTCTGAACTTTGCCATACTTCCAGACCTAGGAAATAATGCATTAACCCAAGGTCTTTCATCTCAAATTCTTCTGCTAGTTTCTTCTTGCTTTCCATGACCTGTTTCTCATTTCTTGTCAAGGATAAGTCATCCACATATAATAACAGGATGACAAGTTCATATTCTACAACCTTGAGATAAAGGTTAGGATCATCTTTACTCTTGGTAAATCCCATGCTTGACAAGAAACTATCTATTCTTCCATACCAAGCTTTGGGAGCTTGCTTCAGGCCATAGAGGGCCTTCTTCAACTTGCATATGTGATTCCATCTGGCTTCAACTTCAAATCCTCGTGACCATTCGATGTAAAACTCTTTCTCAATCATACAATTAAGGAAGGCTTGTCTTTACTTCACCATGGAAGAAACTACCATGATAGTTATAAAGGAAGTGTACCTTGCTTCCTGGAGTAAGTGTCTCTTCAGAATTAATTCCCTCTTTCTGAAAGAAACCTCTGGCCACAAATCTTGCTTTATACTTCTCGATACTTCCGTTAGCTGCATGCTCTATTTTGTATATCAATTTGGAGGATACAATACTCTTTTCTTCTGGTTTGGGAACTATATCCCATACATCATTCTAGTATTCTTTCATCATAACATCTTCCATGAGTTTGTCTTGTCAGATCATCAACATATCCTAGTATTCTTCATTCAACTTTGAAGGTTGGAACCCAATTTACTCTTGGTAAAGTCTCGATCCATCAAGAAGCTGTCCATCATGTCGTATCGTGTTGAACTCAGATATCTTCTGTAGTCACTCCCCCTGAAGTGGAGTATTATCTTCCTTCTTCATTCTGTACAGGTGGTTCTATGCTTGATATATACTGGTCAATAGAGTATGTCATGTCATAGCCTATTCTTTCTGAGGAAAATCATGAACCTTTCTTTGTACACTTGTTCTTGTAGATCCATATGGAGGATACTATGTACTTCCCTTTATGTCTCGAAATCATATCATATACATCATTCCCCATGATCAACTGTTATTCTTTGATCATAGTTTCTTTCATAGAATTCTTTTCTTCATCTTGAGTTATCTCTCATACCCATGGTGGTCTTCATCCTTTGAAGACCACCCATGGTGGATCTATTGCTCTCTAAAGCTCTTTCTTCCATCATGGTGTCTCTGACCCTGGGAGCTTCAGATTCATGTTTATTGAATTTTCATCACTTGTTCTTCGGAACAAGTCTCGTCCTTCTTTTCTTGTAGGAGGTTGTATAGGACCTTTCCTACAATTCAAATGCACCAGTTGCATGGTTAGAACTATTTCATAAAACATATGCATAACGACAAATTCTTATGCATCATGCAACTATTTAGCCAATACAACATTCATCCATATCTCACAGAAACTTTCTAGATGCCTTCCATCTCTACCATGACATCATTGAGATTGTGCACTAATCCAATATGTCAGCAAAGAGGTTTGATAAATAGCACTGGAGAGTTGTATAGTGCCTTGAGCTACTTACCCATCACATGCATATTAGTAGTATTAATGTAAAAAATCTATCATGCATAACACATCAACTGAATACAATCAAATGTATAACAAAACAATATCATGAAATGGCAATTGAATACTTATCTTTTATTTGTTTCGTGGGTATACTCCATCTTGATCATTCTTGTCACGTCCCCGTCCCTCAACCGGCGAAGAGGACGCGACGAACATCAACAAGCCGGGCAAATAGCCCATGAACATAAACGAATGAAATGAATGCTGGAATTAAGCATACACAGATGCATTTATCTTCAATCATACAGCGGAAGCACACATACTCATAAACCAGCATTCAACAAGATCATTATAGTTCTTTAACATCAAGAGAAATTACAAAGATGAAGTAACCAGCAGCACTTATCTTTTGATGGAGAATCCACCCGCAACCAGCTACGTCGCTGCAACGTTCCACCCAACCATAGGCCAGCTTGCTCATCAATCTCTCAGCAACGCTACCACCCCCGAGCTGGGCATGATTCCTCTGGAATAAGGGTCAATTGCAGGCTTAGACATAGCCAAGGGGACACATAACAGCCAAACCAACACTGCTGGGTTTCACAGGCTTTCAACAGAAAATCCAAACCAGCACAGTCCAAGGTTCAACCACTGCATACCAGCAGCCAAACAACTTCATTCACTGCCCTGTGAAGAAGCAAAACGACTGGTGATAGTCCCAAGCGAAAGGTAAGACACAGCTCCAGCCTATAAGGAAACTCAGAGTAGGTTTTGGCCCTAACGTGGCCAAAACAACTCAACAACAGCACCCAAACCAGGGTATATCAGCAGCCACAACACACCATGAAGGATAACAACAGTCCACAGTCCCAAAACAGGGAAATTCAGCCAACAACACACACAATTCCTCAATAGAATGGTTGGGAAACATCACACAGTCCCAACAAAGGAGAAGAACAACTCCCAGCGTGGACAGACAAGGGAAATTCAACCCACGAATTGGCAATCCACAGTGGTCCAAAATGAAATTGGAACCCACAGCCGACAAAACTCATGGGGAAGACAACAGCCCCAACACAAACAGCAAGCACGGCTCTCTACATGGGAAAAACGACCCAAACATCTTGTGCGTGAGGAAAAAATCGCACCCAACAAAAAAATGCACGGGAAAGACATACCCAATTTTCTGCATGAGGATTCCAGCAGTAGAGGCCCTGCGTGAGTTGAAAACAACTCCGATTTTGCCCGTGGATGAACAAAACAACAGCAAGGACGTGAATTACAGTGCGTGGGTGCTTCAGCAACTCGTGGAGCCCCAGAAAATGTCTGCGTGAGACTAAAATCGCCCAGAGCCTGTGCGTGAGAAGCCAACAGACCAAAAATCGTGGTGAGTGAGTGAACAGAAGCACAACCATACAAAAGGAACACAAAGATTTATCCTGGGAAAACCATAAAGGGAAAAACCCAGCAAAAATATTCCTCAATATAGATGCCCCCAAAATATAAAAGGTAAAACCAACAAGGAGATCAAAGCCTGATCCTCCTCCTTCTCCAGCTACTCTTCTCTTCTCCACTAATGCGCTACACAAGTGAGAGATTGTGTTCAAATGAGGAGAGCTACACCTCTATTTATATTCATCCATTAAATTCAATTAACTCATCTGACATGTAGGCTCGAGTTAATCATGTAGGCTCGAGTTACACATGTAGGCTCAAGTATTCACACTGGGGTGCTAATGACCCACCTTTACAATTAGAGGGGACAACCTCATGACTATTATTAGTTCTTCCAATTAGAAGCATCGGGGTACAAGATAATACAATTGGTTCTCTTGGTAGGACCATCGGGGACCACAAAATATACATATCGAATATTCTTCGAAGTTACAATATTTCAACATTTGATTGTGCTATCCAACTATTGTTTTATCCTGAGATAAGCAGTCTATTGAGGCTAGTACTACAGAAGCACGATGTATGTTTGAGAGTACTACATAAGAAAAATGTGTTTTGTAGATAGTACTACACACTGAGGTGTATTGTAGCTTAGGAAGCTACCTAATAGGGTAAAATACTTGAGCCTATAGTCATTAGGTGTTAATAGTCAAGCTTTATTGAAAACCCTATATGTGTTTTATGATAAAACACATTCGAGATGAAGTTTTACTTGATTGAAGTCATGGCCATGAATTCCAATACATAGGTACTGATGAGTAGATTACAAATTTGTGAAAATCCTCTATATGTGACAAAGTTCTGATGCTTCCAAGATAATCTTGGTATGGCATAGAATGTTTCCCTCACCAAGAGGGAGTGTTGAGATTACAACACCAAGCGTCATTCTCCAGTCTTGTGAGTAATATGAAGACAATATACTTGTGAGTAATATCAAGTCCTACAAATATCCTCATATGATTGAGGAGGTGATGTTGTAAATCTTGTGAGTAATATCAAGCTAATTCTTATGAGTAATATCAAGGAAGTAGACTTGTGAGTAATATCAAGTCAATAAACTTCTGTGTAATATCAAGTAAAGTCTTGTGAGTAATATCAAGGAAGTGGACTTGTGAGTAATATCAAGTTCTACAAATATCTTCATGTTGTGAGGTTGTGTACTTTATTGTGTAAAGTGGATATACTATGTGATGTATGGCTAGTCATGGTCAACATGTTCTACAAGTCTCCTTTAGGGTTTAACTACCCCTAGAGTGATTTACTTTAGCATGTGGCTATATGACCCATGGTAATACATATGATCATATGTTTAGAACAATTCTTATGAATATGATATGATATAGAATTTATGAAAATACATATGGACCATGCAAAAATCATTAATATAAGCACACAAATGGAGATAGAATTCGAATTTCCCATGTTTCCACCATGTGAACTCAAATTGATAAGACATTAGTTGAGTATTAGTTATGGTAAACAAATTTAGTTAATTAAGGAATCAAATCCTTAATTTATAAAAGTGGTTGTTGAAGATGACACTAATGGAGAAGCACTAGTTCTGTTCAGTTACATTCAGTTATGTTTAGTTACATTCAGTTGTGTTCAGTTGCATTCAGTTATGTTTAGTTGCATTTAGTTATGTTCAATTACATTTAGTTCTATTTAGTTACATTCAGTTTAGTTCAGTTACATTCAGTTCAGTTCAGTTACATTCAATTTTGTTCAGTTACATTCAGTTTTATTCAAATACACTCAGTTGTACGTAGTTACACTCAGTTCCATTAAGTTGCATGCAGTTCCATCTAGTTCGTTTCGGTACATTTAGTTAACACCTCAATTAGAGTTAGTTAATTAAGGAAGGAACATATCTTCTTGTGGGAGAAAATTATGGAGTGCCAACCTGACACCAAGTTAGTGAGGGCACATATATTCTAATGGGAGATAATTAAGGAGTGCCAGCTTGACACCAGTTCATTGGGGGGGCACATTATTGAAGATGTATCAGTGTTCTAAGTGTTAATACGTTATTTATGCATGCAACCATTCTATTTTTGTTCTATAACCTAGTTTGACTTGTTATTAAAGTGTTATGCACTTGGAAAGTTAGATATGGTGTTCCTTTTGATCTCCACTCTCTGGTCCTCTCAGTGAAAGTAATATGATATTGTGTTGTAATCATTCTATGCCAATTACCAATAATATGCTAAGATTGTTTCTTAGTTTTTTATCCTCCGAATCAGTGGAGGGTTGTCCCAGGGTATATCCTTTGTTCTATGGTTTGATTTATGTCTTTGGAATATTGATGAGATCAATATAAACTGTTATTATGGATTAAAGTTTTATAGTTCAATTTTCTTCATATTTTTGCTCAATCACTAACATAGCAGACCAGGAGTCCGTTGGAGGAGGGTTCTCGGTGAACAAGATGGTAAAGGGTTTGTGAAATGACTGTTGGAGTAAATTAAAATTTGTATTTTATTGACGGTGCATAATCAAATGGGAAAAATATCAATGGTTGAGGTTTGTTCTACACCCGCAACATACAAAGAGGAAACAATAGTTACAAGATAGTGGAATTTTTACCACCTTCCATGTGTTGTGTAGAGAATCAGTCTGCTGGATGAAAGGTGGTATGGATAAACTCCCTCCCACGGTCCTGAAACCACCTATTGGGAATATTATAAAAGCAAAAAGTCACGTGGAGGCATGTCATTTGTATTTTATGCATAAGGAATAATGTTCTTGCAACTGTGGAAGCTAAGTTGGATACACTTTTTCCATTCGTCATTTTCCAAGTAGGCGACATAGCTAACCCGCCAAGTTATTTTAAAAATGGAGGGGGAAGGTGAAGTTGAAACAGAAGTATGTGAATTCAACAAACTAGATGAAAATTTTGAAGACAGGAATGGGGATGTTTTTGACACACTACTCTCCTTTTCTCCAGTACAATAATTGAAGAGTATAATGAAATCCTTAGAGGAAAATGGAATTGACTTACATGGTGTCAAGAGGTCTCATTTTCAGCATTTATGTCCAGACCAAACCCTTAATTTCCTGGATTTTGTGGCCTCGTGTGCGTCTAATTACACCCATTCTGAACGTGTCATAATGGAATCAAACATGTCTAAAATAACTTATTTCATCAATTCATTGGTTGTCAAAGACTCATTAGAAGTTCCCTAGTTGTTCACCCAAAACTTGGAAGATCTTGCTAAAGAAATTTTAATTGAACAATTCAGACATGTTATCGTTGAAGAAAAGAAACTATTTTATTCCAAGGGTATTATGCCTGATATTTCTATTGAAGCTGAATCATTTCCCCTTGACATTGAATTATTTAATGAATAAAATCAGTGGGTCATATCCTTGTTGAGTCAGTGTTTAGGGTTGGACACTAATAAGTTTGTCCTAGAATTCTTGTTGGGTTTGTTATTTAGATTGAGTATGCATCAACTTGAGCCTGAGTCTAGTCAGTTATGTTTCCTTAACTTTGATGAATTCCTCTCTAATAATATTCATTCTCAGTTAGTGAATTTCCACATGACTAGAAATTTTAGATTTCAATATTACCTGGTCATAATGTTTTTGTTCTTTAATGAGGAGAATTTGCAATTTCCATAAATACTTTTCACTTTTGAAATCAAGAATAATACTTTCAATTACATGAATATCATAATGTGAGAAGTGTACAGGGTAATGTTTCAAGATAAACTCCCTAGAGTACTTCCTGAGATGGAAGAAATGTTGCAGTTTACCCTAGATAGAAGAGTTGGAGATTGGTTCCTTTTTAAGGAACATACCATCATCAGAGTTTATGGATTTTTCCATGAATTATATATCCTTCCTTCATTCTTGACACCTAGAATATTTGATTTGGAATTCATTAGACAAAATCTTATTGTGGAAAATGAGCACTTTTTGAATTTAGAAAGGCCTATGAGATTAAATTTCCTTTAAATGTAGGTCCTTTCATTATAAAAAATAAAGTTTCTCTCCCAGTCGTTGAAGGATTACTACAGGATATGAATTTCATGAAAGCCACCAAAATCAACTATGATCAACATCACATCATATCACATAGGAGTCAACAGAACAAAAAAAGGGAAATGATCATCAAGAAATAGAGGGGTTACCTCAAAGAGATAACTTAATGTAATATCAATCATATGTGGAAAATTCAGAGAGCTTGCAGGAAATCATTCTTCCAAAATGAAATCAAGATTAATGATTATACCAACTCCTAGTAAAATTGAGATTACCAGCAAGAGGAGCTTTTTAGAAATTGTTGAAGTTGAAGATGAATATTTAGAAGTAGAAAAAAGACAAAATATGGGTTCAAAGAAAGAAATGGTTGATGTTGAAAGAAATAAAATGAAAGAAAATCTCCAAGGACCAGTTTTTCAGATTCAGGAATATAGGTTTGTAGAAGAACAAGAGAGTGGGTCCACTTATAGGTACATGTCAAGAAATGACCCATATACTAGATATGGGCAGGAAAAACATTTCCTCATAAAAATATTTGAAACATTTTTCTAAGGCAAGGGACATATCATATAAGTAAAATCATTGGTTACTGTGAAGGATCATGTAAAAAACACTTTGAATTTAGCAGTGGCTACCCAGAACAGAGTTTCATAAATGAGACTCAATTTACAAAAAATCCCAGTGCTTGATAAGATTCATTCACACAAGCAAACTAGGGAAGTAATTTATACATATTTGAATAAATCTACATTAAGTATTTCAACGCTAAAATCTACAATATCAAGGTTGGAAAATAAATTGAAGCAAGAGAAAGTAGAAAATAAGATTTATCAACAACAAATTGAGAATATTGTGAGAAATTCAAACCATAAAGTGAGTAATTCAAACCATAAGATAATATAGGAGTTTTAGTGAGGTTCACAAATCGAATTTGGGTGCAAGATTCAGCAAAAACCATTAAATTACAGTTAAATTACACACAATGATAGTTGGAAACAAGATAATTTTGGATTGTCTAAGTCTTAAATTATTATTAACAAGTTTATAAATACATCATGAGTGATTTGAATGGCTTTGGAAGCCAATTGTGAGCAAAAATCCCAAAATTCCCAAATTGGCATCAAACCCCCCTAGGTGGGCCAATCTCGTCCCAAATCTCTCTAAATGGCCATGAATTGATGAAGTGGCATGGATGATGTGTGCTGTGTCAATGATTACACATTGGATAGTGTGGGTGTGGAAAACTGGATGGTTTAGACTCTCAACGCGACATTAATTGCACCAAATCAATCCAAATTTGGGCAAAATCCCACTCTAGCGCCCCAAGTCAACTTGCCTGTCCACATTCAATGAATGGGAGCACACCAGAAATTATGGCCATGCATATGTGTCTGGATGACTAGGCTGGAGTACCCATGTGGGTCATAGAACGTCAACTTGACATGTCATATGTCCACCAAAGCACCCCTAGTCCACCTCATAGTGTATTAAAACTTAAAAAATAAATAAAATTGACTAATTAGTGTAACTAAGGTACTAATGATGGATTACTGTTCTAAAAACTAAGTATGATTGAAAAATTATGAATACCTTGGCAACAATGGCTCAAGTCACCTCAAGTACATAATCAGAAATTTCAAATTTTATTTGTCCATGTGAAATCGAGGAAAGAAGGAAAACCTCATGGGAAAAACCTCCCCTCAAGAATGGACATGGGGCTGGACCTGGAATGATATAAAATTAAATTACCATCCTTTACTCACCCCAAGAAAACATCTTAGGTAAGTGAAGGTCTTCTCAGTGAAAGCCTTGGTAAAAATGTCGGCATTTTGCTCGGTGGATGGGAAATATTGCAGTGAGATCACTCTGTCATGCACTAAGCCCCGAATGTAATGCATGTGAATCTCTATGTGATTTTTCCTCTACCTCTATACTATATCATTAGATATATTTATAACACTCTTATTATCCACCCAAATATTGGTTGGAGAATCAATTGTGACACCAAACTCCCAAAGAATTCCCTACAACCAAACACACTGAGTTGCAGCATTGACTGTTACCTTGTATTCAGCCTCTTCTGATGATAGTGAGATGGTGTGCTGTTTCTTAATTTAACAACAAATAGGAACCTCAACAGACATGAAGAAAAAACCTGATGTTGAATTTCTATCAATTGGATCACCTCAGAAAATCCAGCTAGTTGAAGTGAGGAACCAATTGTGTAGTGCACTCTGAACTTCTTAGTTCCCTAGACATATTGAAGAGTTATTTTAGCAGCCTTCCAATGGAGCTCATGTGGCTGGTGCATGTGTCTTGCTACAACACTAACAGAATAAGAAAAATAAGGTCTTGTATGAGTGAGGTAGAGCAAGCTGCCCACTAGTTTCCTGTAGAGTGTGATATCCACCATTGGGGAATTGCCAAATTCATGCAACTTAATACCAGAAAGAAAGGGATACTTGGATGCCTTACACTCAGCCATATTAAACTTATTAAGCAGGTCTTAAACATACTATTTCTGACTCAGAATGATTCCCTTACCATTTTGCTCAATTTATAAGCCCAAAAATTGCCTTAGCAATCCTAGGTCTGTCATAGCAAATTCACTGTGCAAAGAGTTCTTAATTTGGCCAATTGAATTGGTGCATAAAACTGTAATAAGAATATCATCAACATAAATAAAAATTACCTGCAATTTAACATCATTTTTCTGCAAATACACATTAGGGTCTGATTTGCATCTTGTGAAGCCAATTGAAAGCAAGAAAGCATCCATTTTTGCATACCAAGCCCTGGGGGCTTGCTTGAGTCCATACAGTGATTTTTTCAGCCTTTATACCAATGAAGGATCCTATTGGAAACCTTCAGGCTGATGCATATATATATCCTCCTGTAGTTCACCATGCAAGAAATCACTCTTTACATCCAGGTGGTGAACCTCCCAACACTTACTAGCTGCTAGTGCAAGAACTAGTCTAATTGAGTCCATCTTTGCAACCGTTGCAAAGGTCTCCATGTAATAAACTCCATGGAACTGAGAATATCCCTTAGCCACTAAAATAGCCTTTTGTTTTATATCATAACCATCAGCAGCAATTTTGGTCCGGTAGACCCATTTCCATTGAACAACTTTCCTCTTGGGAGGAAGGGGAACCAATTCCCATGTATTGTTCTCTTGGAGGGACTGAAGCTCATCTTCCATTGCTGAATTACATATTGGGTCTGTAGAAGCTTGCTGATATGTATGTGGGTCAGAAATGATCAATATGTAACAGTGATCATCAATAGCACTATCACTAGCAAATTAAGCCTTACTAGTTTGTGATCTAGTTCTCCTAGGCTCTTGAGAATTTCCTTCCGATTCTCTGGCTTCTTGCACAATTGTTTCAGCCCATTTGGGCCTAGATGGTGAGTCATATACAGAAATATCATATTCAACAACATTCATATCATAATTATCAGAAAAAATAGAGCATGTTTCATCACTTACATATTCGAATGGTTGAGAAGAGGAGCAATCCCCCGACGCAAGTTCAAAGTCTAGAATTGGCTCTTCTTCGAATTTGACACTTCTTTCAACAAATTTTTTTCTGGTAAATGTGTCAAAGAGCTTGTACCCTTTGGTGTCTTCACCATATCCAACCATGAGACAATCCTTGCTTTATGGCTTCAAGGCTTTCCTCTTCTCTGAAGGAATTCTTGCCCATGCTTTTGTCTCGAATATCCTGAAATTTGAGACATCTGTTTTTTCACCAAACCATGCCTTGTAGGGTGTCATCCCTTTCACTGATTTGTGTAAGGCTCTATTCTGAATGTAAGAAACACAGCTGATGGATTCAGCCCATATCTTGGGATTAAGTTCCCTCACTTCTATCATGCAAGTTTCCATCTCTTTGAGAGATCTATTCTTTCTCTTTGCCACACCATTTTGCTGTGGTGTGTAGGGAGTTGAGTGTTGCATTTGGATGCCACACTCCTCAAAAAATTGCTGTAAATTCTTATTCATGTATTCCTTTCCATTATAAGTCCTAAGGAATTTTATATTCTTCCCACTCTGATTCTCTACTAGTGCTTTCCAAACTTTGAGTTGCTCAAACACCTCAGATTTCAATTTCAGAAAATACACCCAGCAAATTCGAGAGTAGTCATCAATAAATGTAAGCACATACCTAGATCCACCATATGAGGGAGTGGGTAGTGGAACAATCAGATCAGAATGCACCAACCCAATTTGTTGTGTTTCTCTCCTTGCCTTCCCCTTCTCGTAGCTCTGCTCAGGATGCTTCCCAATCACACATCCAATACATGCTTCAGTAGATGGCTGAATTTATGGAAGACCTTCCACCATTCCTTATTTGTGCAATGTTTGGAGATATCTATAATTCATGTGGCCAAACCTCTCATGCCATAGTTTGGAAACTTCACTGGCATGTGAGTGAAGTGCTTGATCACTGGAAGTAGGGAGGAAATTAGAGAATTTGTACATTCTCTCATGATGATCAACATACCTAACTGCAACAACTTGGTTTGTTGAGATTTTAGAAATCTCTACAGAGTCAGGAGTAAAGATTACTCTCTTTGGCTCTCCTATATGGGTCATCTAGTATACTGACAAATTTTTTTTTGCAAGGTCTGGTACATACAGTACATCACTAAAGAACCCATGGTCTCAATCAATTCTCACAATCCCTTTGGTTTGGAGTTCGGAATCATCTCCCATTCGAACTGCTGGGCCAGCATTTGAACTCATGGAGGCGAAGAATTCTCTCCTAGATACCATATTCCTGGAAGTACTTGAATCAATAATAAAGGATGAGGAATTATAAGTACCTGCCACCAATGCATGACATTTATCCTTGCCTTCATTTGAACTCGAGTTGCCATCTCTCTTCCTAGTGCTGTCAGGAACTGGAATGTTGTTCTTCTCCAGCAGCTGCCCCATGGTGTCTATGGTTTTATTCATGCATGAGATTTCTAGATGCCACCCCTTGTGGCAATAAGATCATTTGGCCTTCTCTTTCCATTTATTCTCCTTTTCTTTGGGTGGATTTGTAGCTCCCTCACTGGATTTGGGTTTTTCTGATTTCTTCTTATCCGACAAATTCGAATTATTGCACTTGGGTTTTCCCTTTGATGAATTCGAAACCCCCACTTCTAGTGCTTGATATTTGGTCTTGATGGAACCCATTTGAACCAATTTTTCCTACTCTTGAGTGAGTGACTCCATGAAAATTTCTAGACTTGGCATTTACCAGTTTCGAAGGGTGAGTTTGCCTGAGTGAAATGTGCTCACAAAGACTGAGAACTCTGGCCCCAACTTTGAAAGTATAGACAAGATCAGTTGATCTTCCTTCTTCTTAACCCCACATTGTTTTAACTGAAATACAAGTGATTTTAACTTGGTGAAGAAATCCTGGATTGTGTCATAGTGCACTGGGCTCAAGCTTATCAGCTCAGTCTCAAGCTGGTGACCACGTAGCTCATTAGTTTTGCCAAATAGAGACTCAAGTTTCTCCCAAACCTCCTTTGGTGATGTCAAACTGTCAAGATGGAACAAAAACTCTCTTGATATGCTCAGACGCAACAAACCATATGCTTCATCCAATTTGTTAAAAAACTTGGCTTTTTCCACAACAGAATTTGGTTCCACTTCAGTGCCCATAGTAACTATAAAAGCCCCTTGGCTCTCAATCGAATCACCATCTCTGCCTTCCATTTAAATAATTTGAAAGGTGTTAGCATGATGTGGGTAGCCTCCATTACTTCCTGTGCTAATGGTGGTGAAATTTCTAACTGGGTTACACTCAGCAATTCGATTTATCTGGAATTCACTAACAAAGTAGCTCAAATCCACTAAGAATTTGGTTTGCAACTCAAAAATATCCAACCAGATCTGATATCATGTGATAAATTTGAACCAATAAGTGATTAATTCAAGCCACAGGAGAATCTAGGAGCATTAGTGAGGTTCACAAATCAAATTTGGATGCAATATTCAGCAAAAACCATCAAATTACAATTAAATTACACACAATGATAGTTGGAAACAAGATAATTTTGCATTGTATAACTCTAAATTTTTTATTAAAAAGTTTATAAATACATCATGAGTGATTCAAATGTCTTTGGAAACCAATTGTGAGAAAAAATCCGAAAATTGCCAAATTGGCATCAAACCCCCCTAGGTGGGCCAATCTCGTCCGAAATCTCTCCAAATGGCCATGAATTGCTGAAATGGAATGGCTGATGTGTGATAGGTAAATCATTACACCTTGGACAGCATGGGTGTGGAAAAATCGATGGTTTAGACTCTCAATGCAACATTAATTGCACCAAATCAAGCCAAATTTGGGCAAAACCCACTCTAGCGCCCTAAGTCAACTTTACTGTCCACATTCAATGAATGGGAGTACACTATAAATCATGGATATGCATATGTGGCTGTATTACTATGCTGGATTACCCATGTGGGTCATAGAACCTCAACTTGACACGGCATATGTCCACCTAAGCACCCCTAGTCCACCTCATAGTGTATTAAAGCTTAAAAAAGCAATAAAATTGACTAGTTAGTGTAACTAAGGTACTAATGATGGATTAATGTTCTAAAAAATATGTAGGGTGATATTTTGGTTATGGATAGTGAGCTATATAGAGTACAAGCTACAAATGAGATATTAGATGAGAAAGGAAGAACAATCCATCTATTAAAGAAGAAGTTGAAGATTCCAGCCACTCATTTGACCCAAGATTCTAAGTTGACAGTGTTATAGAAGGAAAATGAATTATTGTCTGAAGTGTTGAATGATAGTACATCTAAATTGTTAAAAATTTCTAAAGAACATAGCCAATGGGAGAAGGAAAAATCTTTCCTTATTGCTAAAATTGATGTTTTATATGAGAATCAATTAATTCTGGAAAAGGAAAGAGAGGAGAAATACAAGAACAAATAGGTAGAAATAGGTCATCCAAGTATAGATACAAGTAACAAAGCTATTGTTCAAGCTATGTTACACTGAGGGATGAAAAAATAAAGGGCTTGATAACGGAAAATAAAAGACGGGATGAAATAATTAAGAAAAAGGAAGAAGAAAAACTATTTTTTGAGAATAAGAATAAATAACTGTTTGATAGGAATGAGAAGCTAGCAGAGAAATTCTTAGGGTAGTTACCAGTACAAAGTGCAAGGCATATTATTTGGGATATGATTATCACAAAAGCTACAAAAATGAGACCTTATCTAAATTTTATCAAAGACAAGGAGGTGGTAATCAATGTGGCAAGGAAAAGTTTTATAGTTGTGAAGGAAACTTTGGACAGAAAAACTACAGATAGAAATCAAAACACTATTAGTTTCCTTAATACTTTATCTGAAGAATAATTGAAAACAATGGGTATTAAGGATATGATTGCAGTTATAACTTGTCCAAGGAAGTTGAAAGTGTCTAGGAAAAGGAAGATCATATGTTGTAGCAAGTGAATTCCTTCAAATGGTTATTCATAGAACTATTTCAGAAAGGTCTACCTTATTTTTTGGATGAGGATGGAAAGTTGATATCTTAGTCTGAATATCAATATTTATTGGTTAAGTCCAGGTTGGACCAAAACAAGTTCGAATATATGACTCATTCCCTATCAAGAAAAGATATAATTCCCAAATTAGTTGTGGACTTTGAGATAGTTGATTCATTCAGGATGATTGGTGCCAATCAGCCACGTATTTTCTATTTAGATCATGTGAAATTAAGGGTATTGGTTAAATAAATGGAAAATATAGACGTGCCATCTGGAGATCAATGGAAAACCATTGAGAAGTTTGGAAAAATGAAATATAGGCTACATTGATGAAGATATTCATTCCAAACATTGACTTAAATACATATAAATATCCACTTCATAGTGGTATTAAAGGATTTAAAGTTAAATATTTTCTAGTGTTTAGGAAGATTTAGTTTATTAAATTATATGATAGATGTAATAAGACAGTTACCAGAATCCTATTTTTAGAATGTACGTAGTTGGGTGTCATCTCGAGGAGAATTTTGATGTATAAAATCATGTTTTGTAATGTAGTTGGGGTTGGAACCCATGAGAGCAAAAATCATTTTGTAACCGATCATTTCAAGATATTAAAATTTGAAGAGCCAATAAATATTTTTTCCATAACATATATTCTCATGTTGTTGTTTTACATTCTGTACTAGATTTTTCTCATGTGAATGCTTTTCTTGGTTTCTTTTCCATTGTGTTATCTTTCATGCTTGAATAAGTTTATATTGTATCATAATTCATAATCATATGCTTTGTTTCATAGATTAAAAGTATTCACAAACAATAGTCCTCTAAAGTTAATATTGGATTCATCTTTTGATGACCATATTAATGGATTGTTTATTTTTCCTCTTTATCACTAGACAATCAAGAACTTGATTGTAAAGGAGTGACTATCTCTCCTATGTGAATAAATATTGTTACAAAATCCCTGCTTATCTATAATAAATTATGTTTTTGAATCCATTCCCAATGATACCCTCATATTTAATCCATTATAATTTTTAAACTTGTTTATCTAATAATATCTCTAGCCATTGTATTTATTTGTTGAGAGATCCCTCTCTGGTAGGAAAGAAGCCCATATTTCCTCCTAATGGTTGGTTCGTAAGGTTATCGTGGAACTATCCTTCCACAAACCAAGTATAAATTCATAGTAATAAAAACATCAATAAGCATACATATGATGCTCCTCCATCAACAAAAGCAGAGTTCCAAGGGGATTCTACGCATGTTTTTTGTCTACATTGCATTGAAAAATCGATACATGATTAAGGAATCTACAACATATTCAACAAGTCTCTCAACAACAAGTACATTCAATTCATTAAATTTAATAAGAATACATCTTAAATACCTTTTGATTAATTTCATTTTGTGTCCATTTTGACGAGGAAGGGGGGTTTCTTCCCACTGGGTTTTCCCTCTTTCCATTGTTGATCTAGAAAACTAAAATTGTAAAGGGTGACCATATCCTTAGTTGTTGGGCCCTATTTACGATATTTCACTCAAATAAGTGAGGCCTAAGGAGGGGTTATGGAATAAATTAACCATGTAGACCTTAGTATATGATTTTATTAGCTTCCTAGTGGTTTAGAATATGTTGGTTGGATTCCTAGTGCATAACTTGACCACCTTGTGATAGTTTATCCACCATATCCCCCTCATCCAATTTTAACTCCACTTTTATGAGATAAAGTTCCCATTCCTTCTTTTATTATAATTTTCTTAGTTAAAGCAACTTTTTTCTACTTTTCTCCTGTATTAGGATGCATAAGGAGTGCTAGGATGACTTAGGTAAGTTTGCTACTTTTTTTCCTCAACCTATTCCTTATTTTTCTCCTAATAGCCACTCAATGGTTTATTTTCGGCCACTCATGGTCCACCTAGGTCCAACTAGCCAATTCATTACTATTTTTCTATGAGTCGGGATTGGCACTTGTCATAGATGGGGAATTTAGTAAAAAGAAACCTACCACATGTGAGCTATTTGAATTCATTTAGAGGCTCTTGAATTTATACATTGAATATGTATTATAAATGTACACATATTGGTGAATAATAGAATAATGTAAAATATTCCAATTGAGTTCCAAATCGCTTGTGTTGTAGCACATTTTTATTCTTTATTTTCCTTTTCATCTTTGTGAGGATTACTTTTGTCTCAATATCTTCCTAGAAAATTTCACAAATGGAGTGGTCAGGATCAAGGAAGTAACCAATATTTTTGGATCCATCCTGTAAGACTTTCTTTTTATCCAAATAGGCCACCACAAGGACCTCATGCCAATGGTATGATGGGTTATGTGAACCAACTTGATCAGATTACCGTACAAATGGGACAAATGTCTATTCATAATTCACAACTTGTAGCTGGATAGAAATGTAGAAACTTGCTAATCCATCCTAGAATTTTTAAACCCTTGCAATCTAATCCATAGACCTTAGAGGAAATAATAATAAATACAAGAGTAAGAAAAATGCTTAATCCTGGGAAGGGATATGCACTAATTATGCATCAACTCGGTGGGAAATAACAACTCACCGTATTGACACTACCTTTCCCACAACATGATCATTAAATGGTTTCTATGAATTTGGTACCCTCTCCAAGGGGGCATGAAGAAAACCCCCTGCAAGAAGGAAATATTACCAATGCCAATGCCTTCAAGTGTGATCATGAGGTGAAAATTGAAACAAATTCTCATTCTTATGATGTCCCTCCTAGTAAATCAGATCAATTGGCATCAAAACCAAGTGATTCTCTCACCGTAGAGAAAACAACCATAGACATAGTACCATGCCCCCCCAAAGGTTTTCTACATTGAAGAATGCATAATCCTAATGTTCAAGTTGCTCAGAACTATAATGTTTTTGAGGACCTAGCTCAAGCACCATGTGCCATGTTGACCATAGAGGTATTGCAATGTTTTCATACACAAAGAAAGTTACTATTGTCTACAACTAGCGATGTTGATCCATTTGATTCTAGTTCTATCACATTTGACTTAGACCAATCAACATATAGGATCCCTTCCCACATTGCTTTTAAGATTAAAGTAACATCTCATGGTAATTTTTTTTTCCAAACCATAATTGATGATGGGGCCTTGACTTGTGTCATGTCATTAACGTTGGAAAGCATTAAGATCACCCAACTTAGTTCCATCATATACCATGCTAAAGGAATAATATGGGTTGAAAACATAGTAGACTCATTGTAGACTACCCTATTGAATGGGTTGGAAAAAATAGTCGTAGTTGATGTTGATGTAGTAGACCTGCCTATAGATTACAATGTTATATTAGGACATAGTTGGATACATGTGATAATGGATATAGTGTCTTCAATGTTTCAAGTGATTGGGTTCCCTCATTAAAGGAATATCTTCATGATTGACCAATGATATTATTGCATTCTTGAAACTACAGTCCAATTGAATGTTCTTTTCATTAGGGATTCTCTATAGGAGGTTCAATACAATGGGGTAGTATTGTTCAAATATGATTCCCTTATGGAAAATTTTATGATCCTTCCACAAATATCCCCCTGACAAACTACAATTTTCACTATAACATCAAATTTTACTTTCTATTAACAGTTTTCTCTAAGTCCAACTTAAAGAATGGTTCCACTTCATCAAAGGAAATATTGGTGGAGGACACATTAGTCAAAATTTAAAAATGGAAAGTTGATAAAATATGTAGAACATGGAGAAACTAAGACTAGTACACCCATATCCACCGTAGAAGTGTTATACTAATCTATTCAAATGGATTTGATAGATTTAGATCAAATTATTCCCTTGGAGGAGGAATATGATCGAGTTACTTGGCCCATTGGGGCTCTAAGCTCTCCCAACTAATATGACTTATTGGATGACATTTTATCATCATATGAATATATCCTTGAACATTTGGTTTCACCCAATTACGAACATCTTTTATGGGGCCATACGGTGCATACTTGGTTTAAATTTTCCCAAGTATAGGAGAATGTTATGCACATTTCTCAATCTAATAAGCTATATTTGGAAGCTTGCATATAGGATTAGGTTATGCCTCCTGTAACACCTCAGTTTTGACCTCATTGCATTAAATGTACATGATGGATATATTGTAATTGATCATGGTGTGGAGCTAAAGGAAAAAGCCCGACCATCGATTTGGTTGTGTTATGTTTCGGCGATTGGAATCGTTTCCAATGGTATATTGTGATATATGACACATATTAGTTTTGGCATCATGTAAATATGCTTTTTAATTAAATAAACCCCAACCAGCTATGTCAATGCAACCATAATGAAAAGGGCATGATTTTCCTAAGGATAAGGAGGGGGAATTGTTAAACCTTGAGTCTATGGGGAAAACTGTTGGAGCAGGGCCCCGTAGCTACAGGAAAAGTTGCTATTTTTGGTAGAAGATGGAAATTTTTTGGAGGAAAGACAGTTTTGGCGATGCGATAAAGGTACGACGCCGTAGTGCATTCCCCACCGTGGATCGTGGGATGGAAATCGTGGCGGTCAGAACAAGGAAGTCAAAGAAAATAGTATTTGAAGCGGCCGAGAAGAGAGCTCAACCATTGCATTTAAGGTAGCGGAGACGACAGGAGGGCTCAACTACCCTCATAAATGGAAAAGGAGCAACAGGATGAGGTATTAAATATAAAGGACAGAAGGGGAGCAACCGAGGAAGCGGTGCCCATACCCACGATCAGTGCCAAAAATCGCGGAAGACTGCAGAAAGCTGCAGTGTGACCAGTAAGCGGCAGTTCAAAGTACAGATAGGTCGACTGTCACAGTTAGGGTTTTGGGTTACTCTTGGGATAGGCCCATAGTGTTGTATCATGGTGAGACCTTCGGGCCACCTATTTAAGCATGTATTTTTTATTATGAAGGGTTAGTTAGTTGGTTGGTTAGGTTGTTACTAGTTGTCATCAGTATTGTAAGACATTGAGGAAGAGTCGAGCTTTGGTTCTGTCATTAAGTCTATAGTTATCTTATTGTAACCAGTGGTCGGCTCCTTGAGCGTGAATGTAATAATCCATAGAGATTGAGAGAGAGAGAGGAAGGGTATGTTGTAAGAAGAAAGCATTATAGGAAGAGAAGAGATCTAAGCGAAGGGCTCCCAGTTGTGTGCGTGGAGTTTTCCAAAAGATCTCAAACTACATAAGAGGTTGCAGTGGAATTGTGTTACTCTCTCAAGATATAATACAAACACAGTTCCTGTGGACGTAGCTTCCCCCCCTGGAAGTGAACGACATAAAATCCGTGCGTTGTGCGACTGTTCCATGTGATTGTGCTCTACTTATTTGCTATCTATTATTCGTTACATGAATGTTGCTTATTAGTTAATAAATGTGTGTATGCTATCCTTCAGTTTCCAGTAACATAGAAGGTTAAATGTTAGTTGAATGTGTTGAGTATTCTGTATATGAGTTTATCAGTGCTTGATTCACGACAGCTAACAGTTACAGTGTTAAGTGACTTATGTATATTTAGTTCAGTGAGTTGAGCATAATTGATGTTAAGCATGTTAAACTATAGAAGCTTAAGTGAGGTTGTTTAACATCCTAATGAAGGTTAACTGAGCTACTATACCCAGGGAGAAATCCTCTGGACCTCGAGAGTTGATGAGCATACTGAGTCTTACTGTAGGAAATATCACAGCGTAGAAAGATGATATCGCACTGTCAGGGGAGCTGCGGTGTGAGATATCGCAGGTTAAGAGTTGAGCAGAAGAGTAAGTTTGTGCATAATCCTAGAAGCTGTGATGCGATAGGAGTCAGTCCCATATCAGAGTCAGCTAGGAAGAGAGAAGCAGCCCTTGCTGAGAGATTTAGCTGGTTAACTAGAGTCAGGAGGACCTAGGATGCTACAGAACTTGGTTGAGGAAACCTGATTCTTCAGCCACCCCATCTAGGATCACTTCGGGTGAGACTTCAGGCCATTCTACGGTCTGTTACCAAAAAGGATAGTGAGCTAGGGGTTTTGTTGGTACAATAAAGTAAACCCGGGTCTACCCAGAGAAGACCAACAAAAACGCATGTGTCAACCACCCATTTAAAACTTCTGTTGTAGTTGGGGGCAGTTATGGCTGGGAAGTGGTGGGTGGTAGGACTTCCAGTCCTTTCCCACACACACACTCCACCAGTGGACTGTTTCACTCTCCCACTCTTCATTGTTTTGCTCATCCTCACGCATAGGCTGGAATCTCCCATCCCCACGCGGAGATGTTTTTTTTTCTTCACTCACCAGTTGGGATTTGGGATTGTTTTTGCCCACCCTCTTGTAGGGAACTAGGAAAAACCATTCTTCTATCATCCATGAGTTTTCCTATGTATGAAAAATTCACGTTCTAGACTGTGCGTATGTATTTTTCTTACCATTATCGTGGTTCTAGGTGTATGTTCCCCTATCCAAGCTGAACATCCGATTTTCTTCTTCCATTCCGGGCTGTGTGTCTTCTATTTGTTTCAGTGTTGAAGGTCAGGGCGGTTGCTTTCCCTAGGATTTTGGTTGGTTGTGGCTTCATCTGCGCTTTAGGTTGCTGTGGGTTATGAGTGAGTTGTTTTGGCCACAATAGGGCAAAGAACGACTCATGGATCGAATTTCCCTGTCCAAGCTGTGAATCGCTTGTTTGCTGCATGTATGTAGTGGTTGGTCTTCAGACTATGTTGGAATGGGAAGGAAGGCTTGGGTTGCTTGATAAACGTAGTGTGTTTGGGAACGACACAGACAAAGCTAGAGGGATGGATTTCTTCTCCACAACCCCTAAATAGCACTGGAAGGGAGGTCAGGGCTTGAGGGACTGTGTAGCAGAGAAGGGATTGATTTCCTTGTGTTGGGTGTGTGTGTGGGTGTCCTAGAAGTTAGGATAGTTCTGGTGTAGGTATCCTTAGCTCTTCAATGGGCTCACCATCTTAGCATTTATCCTTTCCCAGCTCCTTGATGGATTGATAAACCCAATTGTGTTGTCTTGGCTGTGTTTTGTGTTTTGTGTACCCTTGGCAATGTGTAAGCCTACTTGTTCCTTATTCCTTGGGGAATCATGCCCAGCTCGGGGGTGGAAGCATTGCTGAGAGATTAAGGAGCACGCTGGCCTATGGTTGGGTGGAACGTTGTAGCGATGTAGCTGGTTGTGAGACGAGTTCTTTATAAGATAAGTAATCTTGTTTATTTTACTTCTGCAATCATATTTATTGTTAATAAATTATGATGAACATGTTGAATGCTTCAATAGGCGTATGTTTGCTTCTGCTGTATGATAAATAATTATGTATCTATGCCTGTTCTAGTTTAAGCATTTCATTTCAATTTTTATGTATCTTCATGTTCATGGGGCGGTTTTCCTGAATGTTTGATGACACGGTAGCATCCTCTTCGCTGGTCAAAGGGTCGAGGATCTTATAGAGTGGTATCAGAGACAATGTTGTAGCATGGGCCTCCATGGGCTGTGAGAGTCATTGACAGAGGTAGGTTTCCCTCTGCCCAGTAGGAAGAAAACTGTGAATGACAGAAAATTATCAATTTTTTTTTCTAAATGCCAGAACCGTCGACTCATCGGGAGACGTCGGAAGCTCCTACGATGCAGCGGAGAGATAGGTGGAAGTTTCCCCAATGAAGGATAGTTGGAAGAAATTTGTGAAAATTTCTCTAAGTTCTCGTCAGATTGTCGGCGGAGAATAGTTAACGAGACCGTCAAAACGTCGGCGATAGCTAGTTGAGGAAGTAGGCGACATGGTAGCAGAATGAAAGGAAAACTTCAAAATTCATCAAAGTTCAAAAGTTGTCAGCGGTCGGTGGAACAAAGGAAAAGGAAGTGGACTTAGACATCGATACATCAGTGGAAAAGAGAGGAAGTTAGTTGGTTGAGCCGCCGACATAGCATCGGCAGGAAGAGGATAAAGAGAAAATTTTTGAAATTTTTTTCCAAGTGTTGAGACCATCGGCAATAGGAAAATATTAGTTGATTGGATTGGTGAAAAATAGAGGGTCAAATCCCCGATCGACAGATTTTAGATGATGAATTAGTCGATGCAGCGACAAGAAGAAGGAAATTTTTGAAATTTTTTGAAGTGTGAGATCGTCGGCGAAATTTAGTTGATAGAATCACCGATGACACGTTGGTGGAAAATAGAAGATGGGATCACCGACACAACGGAGAAAAATAGATGATGAAGGAGTTGATGAGACGGCGGACAAGGAAAGAAAATTTTGCCGAAGTGTTAAAAGCGTCAGAAAAGTTTAGTTGATGAGGTCGTCGATGAATGACATCGGAGAAAGTTAGTTGAATGGACCGCCGATGAACGTCAAAAGAATTTAGTTGTTCGTGAGTCCGTCGTTGTGGCTACCTAAAGAACTATCCACCTGACGCAATAGTGCTTCCGACTGCCGATACATCGAAGAAGGTTAGTGGATTAGACCGGTGATGCGTCAGAAGGAGTTAGTCATTTGAACCGCTGATGCATCGGAAGAAGTTAGTTGTCTGGATCATCGAGACATAGTGTTTAGTGGTTCCGATTGCCGATAGGTGGTATGGTCCACGGAACCCACAAATGGTTTGTTTCCCGCCGTTGCGGATGCCTAAGGAACTATCCACCCGAAGCATAGTGCTTCCAATCGCCGATGCCACAGTGGTTAATAGTTTCGATTGCCGATATACAATAGTCCTTGGCATCACCAATAGTAGTCCGAAAGCTTAGATGACCAAGGATCCGATACATTGAAAAATTATAGTGATAGGGCCGCCGATGAGCACTGGAGGAATTTTTTTGATTGGGTCGCCGAAGTGTCAGAATTTTAGTTGGGAAGAGGTCTGATTGGGAAAAAGGAAATTTCGAGTTTTTCAAGTGGGATTTATCAGTGCATTTTAGCTATTTTTCAGTGAATTTTTCGGCAGATTATTAGTGGATTTTAGGGTTACAAAGGAAGAAATTTTTTGTGCTTGAGCAAAATTGTTATTTTATGATTTTTTTTCCAGGAGAGAAGGTAAGTAGTTCTGATTTATATCAATGTCATGCATCTAATAGTTGTGTTACTAACACGTTTGCAGAATTATAGACACCTTCAAGGGCAGTATTCCAGGTGGTAAAGTTTGGTAAGTAAGTGGTGGTTCAGTTATGAGTACCCATGACGGATATGATGCTTAGGATTCCTACAAGCGTGCGAGAGATGCCATGGGAGAAAATGTTCATAACGAAAATGATGACATAGAGTCTAATGGAAGGAGATTCCAAGAGACACCATTAGATATTGCAGCCACCATGAGAAGCTTGATTAAATCCCAGGAAGAGCATCATCAGTTGAATGCTGCCATGTTGCAGAGCTTGACAGACTTGCAAAGAAAGATAGACTCTGGACGAGGTACAACAAGACCAGAAGGCAGTAAGATCAGAACTAGGAGAAGAAGAAAGACTTCTAGTGGATCATTTGACTCTGAATAATCCAGTGGGGATTCAAGCTCATCTTCTTGTAGAAGAAAAAGAATGAGACACCATAGGGATCGCTCTTGGGATGAATTTAAGAAGGCTAAGCCTCCTACATTTGATGGTGAAGTAAAGACTGGACAAGAGTCTGAAGCTTGGATTCTTGGGATAAAGAAGTACTTTCAAGTTCAGGACTATTCGAGAAACATGAAGGCAAGAGTTTCCATATTCAATCTGAATGGAAGAGCATCCATTTGGTGGGATCACTTCAAGCAAGTAAAGAGTATCAGTGAAAGGAGACTGAAGTGGAAATAGTTCAAGAAGTATTTCAAGTAGAAATACTTCTCTGACAAGTACTATGATGACAAGATTAATGAGTTCCATGAGCTGAGATTGGGACATCAGAACATGGAAGAGTATGCAAATAAATTTTGGAGCTGTTGAGGTATGTCCGGTACATCAGAGATGAAAAAGGTGAAGGTCCAGTGGTTTTTGAGTGGATTACCTCAGTCTTACAGAGATAGAATTGAGTTTTACGAACCTAGAACTCTTGAAGAAGCAATCAGGAAGGCTAAGTATTGCTATGAGAAAAGTAAAGGTAAACCTGATTACTATAAGGCATGGAAGGACAAGAAGAATGAGAAGTTTGACCAAAGAAAGAAAGGTTTCAAACCTTCTAACTTCAGGAATCAGCAGAAGTAGCCATCCCAAGCTGCGAGTAAGCCAGTTGGAGTGTTAGGAGAAAATCCTAAGGACCCACAACAAGATAGAAGGCCACTCAAGTGTTGGAAATGTGAAGGACCCCACCTGCGTAGATATTGTCCACTCGAGAATGAGAGCGCAAGACCAGATTACAACATTCAAGAAACAAAAACAATGGGTCAAGTAGTAAGGGCAGTCCCTAGGATTTCTGCAGCACTGGAGGACCACCAGGAAGATCACCAGTCAACTGTGATTGAAGTTGTAGGTAAGATTGTTGAGCAATCTGTTTCTATTTTGATTGACCCTGGTTCTACTCACTGTTACATTACTCCTAGAGTAGTGGAGATTTGTGCTTTTAAGAAAGTAAAGCATATAAAATCTTGGTTAGTTTAGCTAGCCACTAGAACTAAGAGAAAAGTTAGTGAAGTGGTAGAGAAATGTCCATTGGTCATGAATGGATTGATCACTTGTGTAGATTTGAATGTTCTACCACTTGGTTCCTATGATGTTCTCATTGGAATGGATTGGTTAGAAGCTCACAGAGTAAATCTTGACTGTTACAATAAGACTTTTGAATGCATGGATGAAGAAGGGAACCCAGTAGTTGTGAAAGGTATTCCAAAGGTGATTTTAGTACGACAGGTTTCAACAATGTAGTTGAAGAAGTTCTGTAGGAAAGGTTTCCAGTTATATGCAGCTCATATTTTGGAGGCAACAGAGGATGGAGCTCCTAGGTTGGAGGACTATCAGGTGTTACAGGAATTCAAGGATGTGTTTCCTGATGATATTCCAGGGCTTCCTCCAAAGAGGGACATTGATTTCACAATTGAACTTGTGCCAGGAGCAGCACCAGTGTCCAAGACACCCTACAGGATGAGTACACTGGAGATGCTAGAGTTGAAGATGCAATTGCAAGATTTGTTGGAAAATAAGTATATCCGACCGAGTGTGTCTCCTTGGGGAGCACCGGTTTTGTTTGTAAAGAAGAAAGATGGTACACTCAGGTTATGTATTGATTACAGACAGTTGAACAAGGTTACTGTGAAGAATAAATATCCTTTTCCTAGGATTGATGACCTCTTTCATCAAATGAGAGGAGCAAAGGTATTTTCCAAGATTGACTTGAGGTCTGGTTACCATTAGGTGAGAATCAAGGATGAAGACATTCATAAGACAGCCTTCAAAACAAGGTATGGGCATTATGAGTTTGTAGTGGTACCATTTGGTCTCACAAATGCACCAGCTACATTTATGTGCCTTATGAACAGTGTCTTCAGCAGGTATTTGCACAAGTTTGTTCTTGTTTTCCTTGATGACATTCTTATTTATTCTAAGAATGAGGAGGAGCATGAAGATCATTTGAGATTAACATTGCAATTGCTCAGGGAGCATTAGCTGTATGCAAAGCTGAGCAAGTGTGACTTCTATAGAGATAGAATTTAGTATTTGGGTCACATTATCTCTGAGGAGGGTATATATGTGGACCCTGAAAATATTGAAGCCATTATGAATTGTCCTTATCCAAGAAATGTGACAGATAAACTATCTTTTATGGGACTTGCAGGATACTATAGGAGATTCATTGAGGGATTCTCAAAGTTGCACATGCCATCACTTCTTTGCAAAAGAAGGGGATAAAGTTTGAACAGACATCGAGGTGTGAAGAAAGCTTCCAGCGGTTGAAGAATCTTCTCACCAGTTCACCAGTATTGAAAGTTACAGATCCAGAGAAAGATTTTATGGTGTGTACCGATGCAAGTGGACAAGGGCTTGGAGGAGTCCTTATGCAAGACAACCACGTGATATGTTACGAGTCCAGAAAGCTAAAGGAGCATGAGAATAACTATGCCACTCATGATCTAGAGATTGCAGCCATAGTACATGCTCTCAAGATGTGGAGGCATTACTTGATGGGTAGAAGATTTGAGCTCAGGATAGACCACTATGGTTTGAAGTATTTGTTTGATCAGCCTACTCTGAATGCTAGGAAAGTGAGATGGATGGAGTTTTTATGTGAGTTTGATTTTGAAATCAAGAACATAAAGGGGAAAGAGAATAAGGTAGCTGATGCACTCAGCAGGAAGGTGTAGGAAATGCATGTGGCATCTCTTAGTATTTGCCAATCAGATTTGAGGCAGCAGATTGTTGATCGTACTGCTGGAGATGAATTGTATGCGCTGGTAAAAGACAAATTGCAGCAGCAAAGTCCTGAGAAGAGGTATGAGGGATATAAATTGGAAGAAGATGGACTTCTTACTTATAAAGGCAGAATTTATATTCCAAATGTTGCAGAGTTGAAGAGAGTTGTTATGGATGAAATCCATCAAGCTCCGTATTCTGGTCACCCAGGATACCAGAAGACGATTGCTACCACCAGAAAATAGTACTTTTGGCCAAGAATGAAAAAGGACATGGCTGAATACATTTCAAGGTGCATGAAATGTCAACAGGTAAAGGTTGAACATCAACATCCAGCAGGCTTGTTGTAGCCTTTGCCAGTTCCAGAATGGAAATGGGAAGTTATTTCCATGGATTTTATTACAGGATTGCCGATGACTTGGAGACAACATGATTCCATCATGGTTGTGGTGGACAAGTTGACTAAGGTAGCACATTTTATACCGGTGAATTCTGTTACCACCTAAGTTGTACTTAGTGGTTTTTTAACAAGCGAGCCTGGTGAACCGGATAAGGATAACTTGTTCAGACTTCAGAAGACCTTTGGAAGTACTTCTGGGAAGTGCTTGTTGTACTATATCACATGTTCATACCCCATGGGGGAATTGTAATAAATGTTCTAGCATGATAGTGTCTATAAAAGACTCGGTCTCTTAGAATTTATTTGTCAATCCGATCAGCCTAGGGTGTTTTTTTCCTTGGTTATTATTGGTTGTTGAATAAACGACTGATAATTTCTGAGTTTTTCACTCCATACCTCCAAAGTTGGGGTGGTCGGCTTGGAATTTAGGCCTATTGAGGTTATTAGAGTCTATGTGTCAATGTATAAACATGCTAGACATCATGGTCGAGTCATATGAACATGTCTAAGTCCCCCTAGGTTTTTTCAATTTTTCAATATTTTATTTTTTTCAGTGTTTTTTATTAAAATTTAATTTTTTCAAAACTTAGGCTATTTTTTAATAGTTTAATTGGAAAAATTGATTTTGTAATAAAAGTGGGCCAAATAATAAGTTTCACTCATGTAGGTGCTCATTTTCAAGCTAAGAGCACCATGTAAACCCATGAACCCACTATTTCCTCGTTTTGAGTGATTTTCCATCACTCAGGTGAGAAAGCCCCAAAAAATCATTTATTGATTATTTTAATTAATAAATTGATGAATAATGGAGCAAATCCAAAATCATAGATCAGTGGATTCTCAGCCTATTTGATTGAAATTAGTCAGATCTGAACCAGATTGACTGGATCTGACAAATCCTTGACTGAAGGAGGTGATCATATCAGATACAGAGTTGATCTTCAGCATCCTTTATGGGGAATTTCTCCCTCCCTCTCTCCTCAACATGTTTTGGCTCATCTGGATGATTTTTGGTGGATGCTTCAGTCAACAGGTTGAGTGTCACGTCCCCATCCCTTGAACCGGAGAAGAGGACGCGATGAACATCATGAAGGCGGGAAAACAACCCCATGAACATAAACAAAAGAGATCAATGCTAGGCTTTAAAGAAACTTAAACATAATAGGAATGCTAAACATACAAGCATACACATATTCATAACAGGATGCACAATCCATCATTTTACATGCATAGTTACTCAATGCATAATTCTTTAATCATACAGCGGAAGCAAACATACATTCCAGCATTAATCATGTTCATCATTTCTCACGAAATAGTATATATAATTGCAGGGATGAAATATAGACAGCAGGACTTATCTTTTGATGAAGAATCCCGCAACCAGCTACGTTGCTGCAACATTCCACCCAACCATAGGCCAGCGTGCTCATCAATCTCTCAGCAATGCTGCCACCCCCGAGCTGGGCATGATTCCTCCAGGAATAAGGGTCAATGCAGGCTTACACATAGCCAAGGGATGCAAATCAGCCACCAACACAGCTGGGTTTATCAGGCCATCCACAAATCGGCCAAGCCAGCACAGTCCGAAGACCAACCACTACTTACGCACAACAAAACAATCCCTTTATAGTCCTGTGAAGAAGGCAAAGATGACCCCTTGACAATCCCAACCAAACGATGAAACACCGCTCAAGCCACAAGACAACTCAGAGTTGTTCTTGGCCCTATAGTGGCTAAAACAACTCAGCAACTACACCCAAACTAGGGTATATCAGCAACCTAAACTCACAATGAAATGATGGAAACAATCCACAGCTCCAAAACAAGGAAAACTCTGCCAACAACAGACACAATTCACCAATGCAACGGCTGGGCAATATCACAAATTCCACAAAATAGAGGAGAGGCCAAATCCCAGTGTGGATAGAGGAAAACTCAACCCACGGATTGGAAATCCACAGTGGTCCAAAACGAAATTGGGCACCACAGCCAACAAAACATGCAGGGAAGACAATAGTCCCAAAACGATTGACGTGAGCACGACTCACAACATGGGAAAATGACTCCTACGGTCTGTGTGTGAGGAAAACTTGCACCAGACCATAAAACACAGAGGAAAGCATACCCGATTCCACCTTGTGGAAAACGTGAATGACCACCGATAAGCAGCTCCCCTCCTGGTTGCGTGAGATCCAACAGAACCACTGTGCGTGAGGATGAGCAAGACTTCCACTCCTACGTTGGGAGTGAACAACTCCGCCTATGTGCGTGGATGAACACACAGTTGTGAGGAACGGACAGACAGCCCCCCAAATGCGTGGTGGAGAGGATGGTGAGAATGGAATGTCCACGGAAGAGTGAACCGTCCTTTGCGCGAGGGTGAACAGGCCGAATGGAGGAACAAACAGACCATGGAGAGAAACGCGCAATAGGGAGCATGGAAGGTCATGCGAGAGAGAGATTGAGTGAATGCAGTCATGGGTGGAGTGGGCGTGTGGGAAAAGGACTGACAGTCCTGCCACCCCACTCCCAAAGATAATAACAGCCTTAACCACCAGCATCCATAACTCCTCAACTACTCCCCAAAACAATAAAGAGGTTGACAAAGGAAGATGGCAAAACAAAACAAGGTGGAAACACATGGGTTTTTCCCCCATAGATCAAGGTTTGACATCCCCCACCCCTTATCCTTCGGAACCATGCCCTTTTCATTCAACGTTGCACTGCTATAGTTGGTTGTGGTTTGTTTTATTTGATGTGTGTATTTACATGATGCCACATTATAATTTGCCGGATAGCACGACATACCATTGACAATTATCCCTATTACCGAAACATACACAACCAAATCGATGGTGGGGATTTTTCCTTGAGCTCCTCACCACGATTAATTACGTTATATACATCATGTAAATGGGGTCAAAACCGGGGATGTGACATTCCCCTCCCCCTTGGAATAACATCATCCTTGGTGTTCCTTTACACATATACAATACATATACAGTTGCACATCAAAATTTCAAAATTGCAGATCTGTCCCGCATTCGATCATTTACTTTGAATGTTCAAGACTAAGCCCCTCGGCTTCCATGGAATTCTCCTGCTGGTTCTCAGCTTCCAGCTGATCCTGAAGCCTAGGAACTTTGTGGCTATTGCCTTCATCATGTTCCCTCATTGGGCACTCCCGGCGTAAATGATGTCCTCCGCATCTCCAGCATCTCACTGGCTGCTTCATATTTACCTGCTCAATTTCCTTTGAGTCTTCATGCCTGGACCATTTCCTATCGGGTCGCTTGGGTGAATGTCCCATCACGGATCCACCTTCCTTTCCCTTGCCTATTGCTCCCAGAAGGCTTTTCACCTCCCTTTGCAAACCAATAGAGTCTTGCAAAATATGGTGGTTCATTTCACTCTGCCTTTTTTATATCTTGAGCATATCCCCAAGATTCTCTTGGGTCTTGGAAATCACTTGAAGGAGACTTCCAGCTAAGTCCAACAACTTTTGATCTGCTGCCATGATCAATGTGCACCACCTGGTTTCACTTTCCTCACCTGTGAAATGCACCATTGAACTTCTATCAGACCAAGCATAATATAGACATTCAAATCAGTCAATTAATTTCCCCATTTGGCATAACAGTCCAAGTCTCATCAATGAGGCTTTCATATTTTTCATGCCTTCCCAACAGGCACATGAGCTCATTCATGTCCATTCCTGGGCAGGGAATTAACTATTCCAGCATTCACAAATTTACTGAAGCAAATACACACATTTCATTCTCAATCATACATGCATTTGACAATCTTTTGTCTTCTCAATGAATAAACATATATATATATATATATATATATAATCAGAAGGCAAGAGAGAGCAATAAGAGTTTTTCCCCTCTTTGTTTTGTTCCATCCTGGAACCCACACCATCGCAGTGGCTTTTCATGCTCTCAGCCTCTTTCACTTCACCGTGAATGCTGGACCAATCCTTTTTGGTCATGACACTTAGTGTCTTTGGTCTATTCCAGACCTCTAAACCATGGAGTCTCTCCACATGGCTTATCTCAAATGCTAGGACTCCCCCGTCTTACTAGCACATTTTTCATTACCACTCATTCCGAGCTTTCCAGGACAGTCACATGTCCACATGCACCCCTAGGATGCGCTCATAGTCCTCACTCCTAGCGATACCTATATCCAAACATTGAATATATTAACATGTTTAGTTTATTCTCATTAGTTTTATCTCTAGAAAAAGAGCTTAAAACATCATAACCAAATCATATACACATGTATATTCATAAGCAAAATAATCCAATACTTATCTGTATTGTGCGTATCCTCGTTTGTCCACAGGATCCTGCTTCGCTTTGCAAGCCTTGGGATCACCTATGGACTTAGATGTTAGGTCAGCACACAGGTTTCTCCTCAACATCAAATAATTAATGTCCAACCAGTACATCCTCATGTCAACTGGGCTTGGAACTTTAACATGACCATTTCTAGGTCTAGGATCTACTATGGATCCCCAGGCATATAACAGCCCAACATACACTTATACCAACATACACTTATATCAACAATAACCCTTACGCTGCAACCCCTCACAACAACCATTTACCATTTTACCTTTACCTTTAGCCTGTCAACACAAGCAACACAAGCAATACAAGCAAACTCATCAGCGTTATTGCTCAAAAACTGTAATCACATTTCTCATCATTCACTATCAAGTATTGAGACACCAGGAGTGCGCCCACTCCCTAGGGTGTAATCAATATTGAAAACCCTTTCATGACTCAACATCGGAAAAGTGTGCACCCTTCTCCGTTGTGTGCCATGTAGGCCCTATTCACACTCAAGCAATCATTCATAATGGATATTAAATCAAACATGTTCTGCATATGGAATTTAATAATTAAACATGCATATTCGTAGCAAGGGTCACAGAACACTTATCCATTTGCCGTCGCAGTATGCCTTTGTTAAGGAGGAAGGGAGGATCCTTCCCTGAGTTAACAGTCCCTCAGTTAGCCACCCCAACTCCTTTTTACATTTCATATTCACACATGTCTTACCGACATAATTTATACCATCTCACTCATGTTACTACCGAACATGCAGTGCAGATGAGACATTTCCAGAATGTCCAATGGCGTTTCACCCAAAACCCATTTCCAAGGGAAAGCCTTCCCATGAAGTTTGGCTCTTGCAGGTCATCACACATGATCTTCCTGCAGTGTGTATCCCTGACACATTCATCAAATAGCCAAACAATCAATCATTACCTGATAATACAATCCAATTGATCATTTCACAACCAAGCAATGACATTGGTAATCAAATTCAATAAGAATTTGCAATTCTGTCTACTACAGAAATTGACTTGTTTAATTGTGGGTTCCTTGTAAGCAGCACTACTATGCCCATTATGATTTTATGCTTACTATCATAACATGATTACCCACTTACCATGCATCCCTCCTGACACAATCTCATATAAGCCAATAATGATTAGTAGTCGTTAGTAATTTCTTAAATCCGAAATTCACAATTCAAATTTAACAACCCATACCAACTACTTTTACAACTATGAGACTCTGCTCATAAGGTTTGGCTCTTTTACATGGTAGATTCTGGCATAGGTTAGGGTCTTACCTCTCACTACCATGCTCAAAATAATCTACCTGAAACATGAGCTTCAATAAACCAAACACTTGGTAAGTCTGGATGCATATAACCTTTTTCATTGCTACAACCATTACTGAAGCATTTTCAGAATTTATACAATTCGAATACTTCCAGCGGTTAGTCACATCAACATTGCCAAAAATCATTTACTTCATGCAATCATCATCATATTAAAATTGGAAGGCATAGTCATATCATTCATGTAATTAAATGAAGTGGTTAGATACTCCTTACTTCACAAGCGCATCATTCATACCACCTTGCTCTTCCATAGAGCATTTCTGGCAGCCAATTGATCATGACTATCCTGCATTCATAACAGCCTTTGAAATGGCTCCTAAATTGTCATCAATTCATCATTTCAGTCATTAGTCATTCATAATATCACATGCATTCATCTCAATGCATTCAACATACCACGCATGGCCTAACCATGTCCACTTCATATAGGATGCATTACTATAATCAATGTCATCATCATATATAGGTATGACACCTTTCTATATTCCAAGATTCTCATGGTATGAGGTCCCTCACCTCTACCAATCCATGGAATTTGTCATAAGAAAACTCTTACCTGCATGGGTCTTACTTACACCCTTGCCGTGACCAATTTGGTTGGTCCTTTGCAGGAGATTGCAGAATTTGCTCACCAACTTTTGCTATGGACTTGTTGCTTTATCCCTTTCTTCATAGGGTTTCTGGTCACGATTATCAGCATCAGCAACATATTCCTCTGGGTCCATGTAATCGTTGTTTTTTCCACTAATTCCACATCAACACAATGATTATGATTAGTGGTTCATTTTAAATATATAATTTCCAATATTCTTACCAACATGCAATATCCTATGCATGCAATACATATCCTCATGCATAAAACTTAGGAAATGAAACACATTTAGTAGGACAAGGTTTTAAGGAAAACTTTCCTTTTCAAGTCTTTCATCCTGGCATGGAACTCCTTGTCCACACAGCAGCTGAGTTGACTTCATGGTCCTTGCTACTTCTGACATGCAATTGTCTAGATTTGTCCATTTGATAGCAGCAGTCGTCATTATCACTTTGTTGGTTCATGCTCAGATTCTGGTCACATATCCTTGTTCCCCACTAGATAAGCTTTCCAACGCCTATCCACATTCTTCATTCCGACCTCGGATGTGAAAACCACACCACTTCTAAGAATGAAGACTTTTACCAAAACTCGGCATTTTACACACAACTGCATTTTGGACTGGGTGTCAACTTCAACCAACTTCAGCCACCTGTAAACCACTGAGAATAGCTGAAAATACCTCTAGAAAATAGTTGAAATATGCTGGAAAATTCCCATTTGGAAAACTCAAATTTTTCCTTTGTTCAATCGGGTCTCATTTCCACTAGTGATCCGATGTTTTAGCTGTCAAAACAACTAACTCCTCCACTATATCGGCGGCTAAAACTACTACTCTTTCCGCTGCTTATTCTTTTCTCCGGCGAAACAACTTCATCCCCAGCCGCAATGGTAGCCCAACGTCCTCACTCTCCTTCCAATCGGCGTCAGCAGTCTTTCTTATTGGAAGACATAGTGTCTTCTGCTTCCACAATGGCGGCACAGGAAACACTATCCTCGCTGACGATTCCTATTGGCGGAAACCACCAACACTGCCGCATTGGCGCTTTAGTCCCTTCGTCAGCTGCAACGACGAACTGTCTAACATTACGTTCTTTCGTGGTGTCCGTGACTTAATATCTTCTGCAGCCACAATGGCGGAATGTCAAACCTCTATCTTCTTCCGATCGGCAGGGTTTGCACATCGGAAGACTAGTGTCTTTGTCTTCCGCAACGGCGGCGTAGGAAACCCCATCTTCTTCCGATCGACGGCACGACCAAATCGGTGTTGGCGCTCTTTCCACATTGGAAGCTTAGTGACTTTGGCTTTCACAATGGCAGATGGGAGATCAACTATTTCCTTTCGATAGCCGACGATTTCAACACTTAGCCAAAATTTCCAAAAATTTTCATGGCGTCGGCGGTCATAGAACTTACTTGTCGAACGCGCTTTTGCTAGCTCTTCTGCTACAGTGGAAGTCTGAACCACTAAGTGTTTCGACTGTCAACACTTAGGCAATTTTATTGAAATTTCCCTCCGTCGGCAATCGGGTCCACTGCTGCATCGACGGTTTAGTTCATTCCACAGCCGCAACGGCGGCACTCGATCCACCTTTTCTATCGATGATTTCATCACTTAGACAAATTTTTAATTTTGTCTTTCTTCTTTTCGTCAAGTATAACACTTGTCACCCTGTCGGTGGTCGGAACCATTAATGCATCGGCATCCTAGTCCTTTTGGCAGCCGCAACGGCGGACTGCCAAACGCTAAATCTTCCGCGGGGTCGGCGGTCTTGCCTCATCGGAAGGTTAGTGCATTTCGCTTCCCAATGGCGGCACACAAACCACTTTCTACTTCTGATGGCCGCTCTTTACTTGGAAAAATATTGAACTTTCGGCGTCGGCGGTTGGACGAATTTTTTGTTGGGTGCATAGTCATTTATACTTCCGCAACTGCGGATGCTCGAAGGGCTATTTTCTTCCGACGGACACTTAGACAAATTTCCGCGATTTTCCTTCACTCCTTTCCATTGGCACGCCTTCGTCTAACTCTTCTGCTACAGTGGGAGTCCATTCCACTAACTCTTTCGACTGTCCAACACTTAACCAAATTTCTTTTACAACTTCCACCCGTCGGCAATCGAACCACTACCGCATCGGCGATTTAGTCTTTTCGACAGCCGCAATGGCGGACTGTCAAGCGCTAAATCCTTCCACCACATTGGAAGTCTGCTCCTCTTTAGTGCTTCAATGAGCAAATTGTCAACACTTAGTAAATTTTTGAAATTTGCTGCTGTTCTGCTGGACATAAAAGGTAATTCTACCTTCTATCACTGCATCCTTCATGGCCCATAAAGGCCCACTGTTGCAACCTTTGCTCTGATACCATTCTGTCACGTCCCCATCCCTTGAACTGGCGAAGAGGACGCGACGAACATCATGAAGGCGGGCAAAAAGACCCATGAACATAAACAAAAGAGATCAATGCTAGGCTTTAAAGAAACTTAAACATAACATGAATGCTAAACATACAAGCATACACAGATGCATAACATGATGCACAATCCATCATTTTACATGCACAGTTACTCAATTCATAATTCTTTAATCATACAACGGAAGCAAACATACATTCCAGCATTAATCATGTTCATCATTTCTCATGAAACAATATATATAATTGCAGGGATGAAATATAGACAGCAGGACTTATCTTTTGATGAAGAATCCCACAACCAGCTACGTCGCTGCAACGTTCTACCCAACCATAGGCCAATGTGCTCATCATTCTCTCAGCAACACTGCCACCCCTGAGCTGGGCATGATTCCTCCAGGAATAAGGGTCAATGCAGGATTACACATAGCCAAGGGACACAAATCAGCCACCAACACAGCTGGGTTTATCAGGCCATCCAAAAACCGGCCAAGCCAGCACAGTTTGAAGACCAACCACTGCTTACACGCATCAAAAAAATCCCTTCACAGTCCTGTGAAGAAGGCAAAGATGACCCCTTGACAATCCCAACCAACCGGTGAAACATCGCTCAAGCCACAAGACAACTCAGAGTTGTTCTTGGCCCTATCGTGGCCAAAACAACTTAGCAACTACACCCAAACCAGGGTATATCAGCAACCCAAACTCACAATGAAATGATGGAAACAATCCATAGCTCCAAAACAAGGAAAACTTAGCCAACAGCAGACACAATTCATCAATGCAATGGCTGGGCAACATCACACAGTCCACAAAAAAGAGGAGAGGCCAACTCCCAGCATGGATAGAGGAAAAATCAACCCACGGATTGGAAATCCACAGTGGTCCAAAACGAAATTGGGCACCACAGCCAACAAAACACACGGGGAAGACAAAAGTCCCAAAACGAATGCCGTGAGCACGGCTCACAACATGGGAAAATGAATCCTATGGTCTGTGCATGAGGAAAACTTGCACCAGACCACAAAACACAGAGGAAAGCATACCCAATTCCACCCTGTGGAAAACGTGAATGACCATCGATAAGCAGCTCCCCTCCTGGCTGCGTGAGATCCAACAGAACCACTTCCTGTGTGTGAGGATGAGCAAGACTTCCACTCCTGCGTTGGGAGTGAACAACTTCACCTATGCATGCGGATGAACACACAGTCGTGAGGAACGAATAGACAATCCCCCGAATGCGTGGTGGAGAGGATGGTGAGAATGGAATGTCTGCGGAAGAGTGAACCGTCCTCTACGCAAGGGTGAACAGGCTGAATGGAGGAACAAATAGACCATGGAGAGAAACGTGCGATAGGGAGCATGGAAGGTCATGTGAGAGAGAGATTGAGTGAATGCAGTCATGGGTGGAGGGGGCGTGTGGGAAAGGGACTGACAATCCTGCCACCCCACTCCCAAAGACAATAACTACCTCAACCACCAGCAGCCATAACTCCTCAACTACTCCCCAAAACAATAAAGAGGTTGACAAGGGAAGATGGCAAAACAAAACAAGGTGGCAACACATGGGTTTTTCCCCCATAGATCAAGGTTTGACATCCCCCACCCCTTATCCTTCGGAACCATGCCCTTTTCATTCAACATTGCATTGCCGTAGCTAGTTGTGGTTTGTTTTATTTGATGTATGTATTTACATGATGCCACATTATAATGTGCCGGATAGCACAACATACCATTGGCAATTATCCCTATTGCCGAAACATATACAACCAAATCGATGGTGGGGCTTTTGCCTTGAGCTCCTCACCATGATTAATTACGTTATATACATCATGCAAACGGGGTCAAAATTGAGGATGTGACATTGAGGTGTTAGTCAGATCAACTCTCCGATTGACAATTGCACTCAGTGAGACTCAGATCTAGCTTAGTTAGACACAGATCAGGCATTGATGGACTCTCCATCAGCATATTTGGTTTATCTCCTTGGGATTTGTGCCCCCCATGGGATGGATCTCCTGATTTTTGTATATATTGTAGAAATTCTGACCAGCAATAGATTAATTTCACTCACAACAAATTACAATTGATCATGCAAAATTGTCAACAATGGAGATTGAAAATGGAGGTGTAACACAAAATTATATTAACTCAGTGTACAATAGCCAACCCTATAATATCATAGGCTACTGAATAAATAGAATACATGAAGAAATCGAATGCATGAGGAAACATCCAAATCTAGCATAAAGCAGGCTTACCCAAAATAGGCAAATCCCCCATAGGTGTAAAAAGATGATCCCAAATCTATCATGAGGCTCACGAATTGGCAAGGGCACATGGGCAAGCTAATGAGTGGTGGAATGGCAGCTCATACATGCTTTTGCATGGAGGAAAGAGTGGAGGATGAAAGGGGAATAAAACAGGTTCACCTCACCTAGTCTTGCTTTCCTTATGTGCTTTAAAAACTGAAAAAGCAGTCAACAAAGTAGAAAAAGCAGAAGGGCGCCTAGGAGGCCAGGAATAAAGCAAATTTAATTCCTAAGGCTTTCCCAAGCACTACATGAGTCAAAGATGGAAAGTTTGACCTCTATGGATAGGCAATTAGCAACTTGAACATGGTGGGACTCATGAACTA
>LPNX010786059.1:151987-162868 GCA_001517045.1 Pseudotsuga menziesii
TGAATTTCTTAGGAGACCTAGTGTGGGTCATCTGGTACACTGATAGAAGGTTGGAGGAGAGACCAGGGACATACAGCACATTGTTGAAGTTACCATGATCAAGATCTATCCTTCCTTTGCCTTTACTTTCAGTGAGAGAGTCATCTCCCAGTACAATAGATGGTCCTTTCGACATATCCAGTGAGGAGAAGGCCTCCTTAGTCGAAACCATGTGTCTTGAAGCTTCAGAATCTATGATAAAACTGGATGAGCTTGATGTGCCAGCAACTAGAGCATGAACTCTCTCTCTATCATCAGAACTTGATCCTCCTTCTCTCTTCTTTGAGCTTTCTGGAAGGGAGATGCCATTCTTCTCCAGGAGATTGGTCAGCATATCAATCTGTTTTTTCATACAAGAGCTTTCAGTGTGATTGCCCTTCGAATAGTATGAGCACTTGTTCATTTCACCTTTGTTTTTATTCTTCTGGGTATTTTTCTTGGGACCTTGTTGATCCTCTGGAGACTGCTTCTTGTCTCTTCCTTTCTCAGGTGGATTTTTAGCTTTCTTCTTGCTTTTTGAATCCACCTTCGAATCTCCAGCAATCAAAGCTTGATCTTTGGATGGTTTGATGGTGCCCATCATCACCAGCTTGTCTTGTTCTTGTGTGAGAGATTCCATGAAATCTGCAAGGCTAGGCATCTTCCAGGTTCGAGCTATGGGTTTTTTGGCATAGAAGGTCGAAACAAAGACTGAGTAGTCAGGTCCTAGCTTCAAGAGGATGGCCAATACGAGCTGATCATCTTTCTTTTCAATACCACACTGTTTCAGCTGCAAAACTAGTGCTTTGAACTTGGAGAAATATAGCTGTAGGGATTCAAAATTACTGGGACTCAAGGAAATCAGTTCATTTTTTATTTGGTGTCCCCTCATCTCATCTGTGTTTCTGAAGAGTTCAGAAAGTTTCTCCCATACTTGATCCGGTGAAGTTAATCCATCGAGATGGAAAAGGAGGTCTCGGGAAATACTGAGACATAGGAGGCCATAAGCCTCATCTATCCAATTGTGCCATTTGATCTTCTCTGCAGTAGCATTGGGCTCTGCTTCTGTAGCCATAGTCACCCTGTAGAGGCCTTTCTCTCTCAACAAGATCTCCATCTCTGCTTTCCATTCAAAAAAGTTGAAGGGAGTGAGGATAGTTTTCTGTGAATCCATAGCTTTAGAAAATTTGTCCCGGCTGTCAGTAGAAGGCTCCCAGTCTTGATGTCGAACCTGAAAAACAATTTTTGAAGGAGAGTAACAACCTACAATGGCTTTGATACCATGTATAAATTTTGACCAGCAATAGATTAATTTCACTCACAACAAATTACAATTGATCATGCAAAATTGTCAACAATGGAGACTGAAAATGGAGTTGTAACACAAAATTATATTAACTCAGTGTACAATAGCCAACCCTATAATATCATAGGCTTCTGAATAAATAGAATACATGAAGAAATCGAATGCATGAGGAAACATCCAAATCTAGCATAAAGTAGGCTTACCCAAAATAGGCAAATCCCCCATAGGCGTAAAAAGCTGATCCCAAATCTGTCATGAGGCTCACGAATTGGCAAGGGTGCATGGGCAAGCTAATGAGTGGTGGAATGGCAGCTCATACATGCTTTTGCATGGAGGAAAGAGTGGAGGATGAAAGGGGAATAAAATAGGTTCACCTCACCTAGTCTTGCTTTCCTTATGTGCTTTAAAAACTGAAAAAGCAGTCAACAAAGCAGAAAAAGTAGAAGGGCGCCTAGGAGGCCAGGAATAAAGTAGATTTGATTCCTAAGGCTTTCCCAAGCGCTACATGAGTCAAAGATGGCAAGTTTGACCTCTATGGATAGGAAATTAGCAACTTGAACATGGTGGGACTCATGAACTAGGAAAATAAGACAAAAATAAATGAATTAATGTCTAAGTGGGTAATACTATGGATTTGATTATTCTAACATATATCCAAGCACAGCAGCCTCTTTCAAGCTAGTTAGAACTAGGATTGAGGTGCTGCTGCTATTGTACTGTTGTTATTGTTCATTTGAAATAAAGAGAAGCTTTGGAGGCAAGACGGTGTTGTGCCATTATATGTGTGGATGATCATTGCCATTATTTTACTGAGGTAACCTGTATCTGTGTTCATGATTTGCTAATTGCTTTTAGATCCGTTGTTAAGATTGATAATAAGCTTATTATAATCTTGACAGGAAAGGTGCTTTTCAATAAGTTTATTGGCCATCTCTTTCCTTTGATGCATGTTTAGAGATCTAGATTCAACATGTCCTATAAGCTTATATGCATGTTACTTTGAATCTCTGTGTATGTACTAATCGGATCTCACAAGTTTTTCGGTAAGTTTTTTGATTTCAGCTGAGCTGCAGGTTCCTACATTGGAGAGGATGCTGATCTAGTTTTCTTCTTCACTCTCTCCAAATCCTTCCAAAGGCATAGTCCCTCGACATTCCACCTAAAAGCTCCACTGTGGATCTTCAAGGAAACCAACATTTCTCTCCTCATCTTCCTCCCTCAAAATCAACTCTTTTACCCGGTTACTTTGTTCATAGCTTTGATTTTGTTTAGATATATCATCTTAAAAGTAATTTCAACATAGATCTATCCTCTCAAAGCCCATAGTCTAGATCTTTCTCTTAAAAGGTTTCATAAGCTTTCTAGATCTAGCTTTAGGGAAATCGTCTTTTTTTGCATGTAATTTTAAAGAAAATTTGTAGCTTGCATGCATTTGATTTCTGTTTGCTGTACGTTAAAATTTCATATTCTACAATAAAATTGCACATATTATTGGCTTCCCAAAAGGCAAGCCAATATCCCAAGGAAAGCTTGCTTTCCTTGGTTCCTTTCTACCTTTTTAACTAGTCTTAACTTAGTTTCTTTTGGTTAAAAGTAAGTTGACCCAATGGTACTTTCAGAGTGATTTTGGGCATATTTTAGTCTAATATTATTTATGGTTTTTAGCAGGTTTGACAGAAAATAAACGAAGCTGCTGTTCGAAAGTGGCTTTAGGAGCGTTCAAATCCCCCCAGGGGTCTCCCATTTGACTAAAACCTTTAATTTTCGCACTTTGTAAGATCTTTATTTCACTCCGTATAAGGATCAAGAAGAATTATATCATTTCTCTGATATTGTAACCACTGTTAATAAAAAAATATTTTTTGAATAGGCTCTTTCGAGCCCATTCCCCATCCCCCCTGGGGGGATTTGTGTCGGTGTCCCTTTTGTTTCTTTTTGCTCATTTATTTTCAAACTAGCATTGATCTAATCTGTAGGGTAGTATACTTGATTTCATTATCAATTTCATATTCCATATTTTATATTTCAAATTAATCATAATACTTACCCCACGACTTCCCGATTGACCCGAAAGGGGAAAGAGATTCGTGGTAGGACTAATTAGGAAACTAGAATTATGTATCTGCTTTATTTTCTATCAGTAATTTTTCAGCTATTATAAAATTAACCCCTCCTCAATTCCCTGATTGAGATCCACTTGGATCGAAAGAGGTTCCTGGAGGGTTTTCTTTTAAACAAGAACACCCATTGTAAAATTTACTAAAATTGACAAGAGTTCGGTGTGTATGCTCTGCACTTGGCTGCGGTTCGTCCGATTAGTCAAGCTATATCAAAATCACTTGAGTGACTAGTGTAATTAGGACTCACTCTCCTAAATCAACAAACCAACAGGTGAAAATCCAACACCTAGATCAAACCATCATGGTGGCAAAATACCCAAAGGAAGCGGGAACTTCTGAAAAGTGACCTCGGGGCGTCGATCTCTGTCACACCCTAACGGGTGCGTTATTACCAATATCTCCAAAGACTCCATTCATCCCACATATTCCTTGCGGGTAGCCATGAAGGTTTAGTTTTGGACATACTCCAAGTACTCTCGGGTATATCTAGAGTCCACCCCTTCGCCTAATTTTAATCAACTCACACCTCACATTAATTTGAAACGTACCAAGAAGCAATTGCAAAACATTCACTCCAAGCACATGCAAGTACATTGATTTCTTTTTTGACTCCATTTTTAAGGCACTGGTTATTTTCTTGCTATATATTTATATTGTGTCTCAGCATTGTGCTTTCGTGCGCTCATTTTTGCATCTTGTCATCTTTGATTGTTTATGGTTAAATTCCAAACTCCTAAGTAACTCATTCATTTTAACATCACCGTACTAAGTATTTCAGCCTTAGTAACTTAATAGGGTCTACCCCCCTTGGATTCATTAGGAGTTAAGCCTAAACAGAAGAGTCAAGAACAAGGTGATAGCCTTGACTCGAGACTTGCCCCAAAGGACACACTGAGTGGCTTGAAGATTTCTGCCATTTGACCCAGGTGTGTGAAAGGCGGAAACACCTTTTTGGCGCCGTTGCCGGGGATAAATATTTTTATTCCTGAGTATGACTTAGCTTAACTTTTTTCTAAACAACTAAAAAGATAAAAAACTTTTGATTGATCTAGTCTTTAAAAAACATAAAAATTAAAACTCGATCCATCTGGAGACTCCATTGTCTAACATCCCTTCAAGAATTTCTACCCAAAGAAACTGTCGACAATTATTCAATCCTCTCCCTGATCCCAAAAGGTTTATAAGGGAAATATTGAATAGGTAGACTTCTCATAGAAACCTTGAAGATTTAGGATACTAATCCCTCTCAGATATCCATCACATATTTGTAGAGAGTTCTCCTCAAGTTCTCTAAACCCCTTGACTTTTCTCAGATAGCAAGTTCTCCCCATGCCATTCCAAAAGATGCTATCAAGAAGCTCCCCATATTTCAGGGCAATAATACCATCACTAACAAGTCTCACCTTCGAAAGTTTGAAAAGCACCTGGTCAGTTATTGCTATGATGTTACCCATGACCATGATGATGTCAAAATGACGCTCTTTGCTTTATCCTTGGAAGATGATGTTGAAGAATGGTACTTCGACCTAGATGATGATTCATATAAAACTCTTAGTGAATTCCTAGAGGGTTTTAAGAAGAAATGGGGGGACAAGAAAGAACCAAGACATCTGCTTGCTGCCCTCCATAACATAAAGAAGATGGAGAATGAAACCATTGATGAATTTAATACTAAGTTCAGGCGTGTGGTTGTGTACCTCCCTAGAGAAATCAAGCCAAGGGATGCCTCCATCCTCATATCTTACATCGAAGCTTTCACTGGTGATTTGAGGTACCAGTTAAGGGACAAAGAGCTGGCCAATCTAAAAACTGCTCAGGAATTGGCCGAGAAAATAGACAAGAATATGCAGTCTTCATGAAAATCCAACATTCCAAGTTACACTAGGGGAAACACTTCATACAACGAAGAAAAGGGAAAAGCCTTTGAATCAAAAGAAAAGGAAGCCTCTAAAGATCCCATGGAAAAGGTAACAGACATGATAAAAGACTCGGTTACTAGTCAAAACCAACTTATGGCAGATCAGTCTACACAATTGAATCTTATGCATAATAGAATAATCATAATGGAAAGAAATAATGGACCTAGGAACTTTTAGCCTAGGAAGAATCAGATGTATCAAAAGAAGTTTCCTCAACAAGAGCCTAGGATTCCAAACCAGTTAGACTCAGCTAACATGGTAGAAGAAGTAATTCCATGGTGTAGACCCTGTGAACAATTCCACCAAGAAAACACTTGTTATGTTGCAAATCAAGTCATGCAACATGGAATTCCCAAGGTCAGTAATTAGGAAACAAATTCAAGCGAGCCTGATCATATATACATGGTAGGCCAAGCCTACCCTTTGTTACCATCTAAACAGTACAAGCCTGAGGATGAAACCATTGCATAATCTTATAGTGAAACTTATGATGAAAACTGTAATATACATGATGGGACTCCTATGTGTTCTCCATATAATGATGACAGTCTGGAAGCTTTACTACCTTGTGACCTTTTCTTTGAAGAAGATGAGTATGAAAATGAGGACAAGTATAGCTTGGAGCATGATACAAGTGACGAAGACTCCCTTATCCCCGACAAAGATGTTGATGAGGAGTCTTGGATATTCATGGAAAATCTAGTTTGTGACATGAATAAAGAGGAAAATAATGAACTGGAAACTTTTGATGGTTTTGTTGATTTTTCTGTCTATGGCATATATAAAGGAGAGAGCATGGACCAGGTGGCCTTGGGAAACTTTGATATGAAAAAGGAGCATGCAGTTTATCCATATGATCATTCAGAGTCATATCATGCAGAGCCGCACAAAGGTATAAATAATGAAGACATGGAGAAGCAGTGTTGTGAAAAGACAGATGTGATGCGGTTGTTAGAATATCAATCTCAACTATCATCTTCACATATAGAGTTTCTCATGACTTGGAGCCACTTGGGGCTTATACAGTGAATTATCATCCGATAAGCCTTGATTATCAGTATGATGGTGTAGTCAATCTGCCTCATCATTCCAATTTGTACATCAACCCTATCCAGTCATGGATAGAAGCAGCTTGCACAAGCACTTACCAGTTTGGGAGGAAGTTTAACAACATTATTCATGCCTATGATTTCCCATCCATCCCGCCCCTTCCGGATCATCACGCAGGTTTGCATTTTTTGAATAAAGTATCCTTACTTTGGCTGGTAACCAAAGACAAGGAATTTTTTTTTTTATGTTAATAAAATTCTTAGGTGGTTACATTGGATTTCTGATTACACTTAACCCTTTTTATATCATGCTCAGAGTAGGAAAATAAGCTCCTTGAAAGAGAGCATTTACTTTCTGCATTTCTATTTTATACTTAGCTATAATAAAACTTTGCCTCTTTTAGTTAGTTACATTTATTTTGTTTAAATAAATCAGCTTAATGGTTCATTTGGTTTTTTATAAAACTTGTGCTACTGAGGTTTTTCTTGTTAAGTTGAGATGTTTTTACAGGGTATATAAACCAGATATTTTGGTGTTCTCATATCCTCTCCTTGCCTCAAATACCAGGTCGAGCACATGTCCCACAGTTGGAGCCAGAATGTTACCACCTAAGTTGTACTTAGTGGTTTTTTATCAAGCGATCCTGGTGAACCGGATAAGGATAACTTGTTCGGACTTCAGAAGACCTTTGGAAGTACTTCTGGGAAGTGCTTGTTGTAATATATCACATGTTCATACCCCATGGGGGAATTTTAATACATGTTATAGCATGATAGTGTCTTTAAAAGACTCGGTCTCTTAGACTTTATTTGTCAATCCGATCAGCCCAGGGTGTTTTTTTCCTTGGTTATTATTGGTTGTTGAATAAACGACTGATAATTTCTGAGTTTTTCAGTCCATACCTCCAAAGTTGGGGTGGCCGGCTTGGCATTTAGGCCTATTGAGGTTATTAGAGTCTATGTGTCAATGTATAAACATGATAGACATCATGGTCGAGTCATATGAACATGTCTAAGTCCCCCTAGGTTTTTTCAATTTTTCAATTTTTTATTTTTTTTAATGTTTTTTATTAAAATTTAATTTTTCCAAAACTTAGGCTATTTTTTAATAGTTTAATTGGAAAAATTGATTTTGTAATAAAAGTGGGCCAAATAATCAGTTTCAGTCATGTAGGTGCTCATTTTCAAGCTAAGAGCACCATGTAAACCCATGGACCCACTATTTCCTAGTTTTGAGTGATTTTCCATCACTCAGGTGAGAAAGCCCCAAAAAATCATTTATTGATTATTTTAATTAATAAATTGATGAATAATGGAGCAAATCCAAAATCATAGATCAGTGGATTCTCAGCCGATTTGATTGAAATCGGTCAGATCTGAACCAGATTGATTGGATCTGACAAATCCTTGACTGAAGGAGGTGATCAAATCAGATACAGAGTTGATCTTCAGCATCCTTTATGGGGAATTTCGCCCTCCCTCTCTCCTTAACACGTTTTGGCTCATTTGGATGATTTTTGGTGGATGCTTTAGTCAACAGGTTGAGGTGTCAGTCAGATCAGCTCTCCGATTGACAATTACACTCAGTGAGACTCAGATCTAGCTCAGTTAGACAGAGATCAGGCATTGATGGACTCTCCATCAGCATATTTGGTTTATCTCCTTGGGATTTGTGCCCCCCTTGGGCTAGATCTCCTAGTTTTTGTATATATCCAAGCACAGCATCCTCTTTCAAGCTAGTTAGAACTGGGATTCCGTTCCTCTCCCTGATCCCAATAGAAGAGAGTCATGTTCACCAATCTCAAGAAATGATGGAATTATTCAAACCCCTTGACTTTTCTCAGATAGCAGGTGCTCTGCATGCCATTCCAAAAGATGCTATCAAGAAGCTCCCCATATTTCAGGGCAATAATGCCATCACTACCAAGTCTCACCTTCGAAAGTTTGAAAAGCACCTGGTTAGTTATTGCAATGATGTTGCCCATGACCATGCCGATGTCAAAATGACGCTCTTTGCTTTATCCTTGGAAGATGATGCTGAAGAATGGTACTTCGACCTAGATGATGATTCATATAAAACTCTTAGTGAATTCCTAGAGGGTTTTAAGAAGAAATGGGGGGAAAAGAAAGAACCAAGACATCTGCTTGCTGCCCTCCATAACATAAAGCAGACGGAGAATGAAACCATTGATGAATTTAATACTAAGTTCAGGCGTGTGGTTGCGGACCTCCCTAGAGAAATCAAGCCAAGGGATGCCTCCATCCTCATTTTTTACATCGAATCTTTCACTGGTGATTTGAGGTACTAGTTAAGGGACAAAGTGCCGGTTGATCTAAAAACTGCTCAGGAATTGGCCGAGAAAATAGACAAGAATATGCAGTCTTCAGGAAAATCCAACATTCCAAGTTACACTAGGGGAAACACTTCATACAATGAAGAAAAGGGAAAAGCCTTTGAATCAGAAGAAAAGGGAGCCTCTAAAGATCCCATGGAAAAGGTAACAGACATGATAAAAGAATTGGTTACTAGTCAAAAGCACATGTACCCCATACTCATCAGTAATGTATCCTAGATACTGAACCCGGGTCTTGCCAAAAGTGCACTTGTCCAAATTGGCACACAACTTGTGTTGCCGCAACGTTTGGAGGACCTATTGGATGTGGTGGAGGTGATCTTCCCAAGTTTGGATGAATATTAGGATGTCATCCAAGTACACTACTACAAATGGGTTGGTGAATGGCCTCAAGATGCCATCCATCAGTCTCATGAAGATTGTAGGAGCATTCTTCAGCCTGAAAGGCATGACCAACCATTCGGAAAGGCCCTATTTGGCTTTGAAGGCAATCTTCCACACATCGGTCGGTTCGATCGGTACCTGGTGATACCTAGACTTTAAGTCAATCTTGATAAAATATTTTGACCCTTTAAGCTACTCCAAGAGGTCATCAATCGATGGGATTGGGTACCTATTTCAAAGAGTGATCTTGTTCAGTGCCCGATAGTTAATATAGAGTCTCCAAGTCCCATCCTTCTTCAGTACCAACACAATCCGGCTCCCACAAGGCGATGAGCTTGGCCGAATGTGACCCCTCTGTAGCAACTCCTAAATTTGCCTTTTGATTTCATCATTCTCCAGAATAGAGCATCGATAGATTGGTCCATTGGGTAGCAGCGCACCTGGGGTTAGATCGATGGGGTGCTTGACCTGACAGTGCAGAGGAACCCATGTGGGTGAGGTGAATATGTCTCAGTACTCCTCCATGAACTTGGCCATTTGTTGTTGTCATGTGGATGGGCCATGTCTGGAGGTTGTGACCACAATCTTCTTCTTGCTCTGAGGGCAGATCATCAAGAAAACAAATTTCTCAGTTTTGGAAATGAGCTTACTGCATTGTTTTGCAGTAGCCAAAGAGATAGCGGTAGGAGGTGGTACCTCTGGTATCCTATACAACTTATTTCCCAAAGTAATAAGAATGACGCGAGACCAAGACTCATACACAGCATGTCACTTCCATAAGTATGGTTGACCCAATAATACATCACAAACATCAAGAGGAGCAATATCACATAATAACTCATCGGTGAAGGGCCTAATGCTGTAGGGAAGGTGACACTGCTGGCTGACGTGGAGATCCTGTCCTTGGTGAAGCCACCCGCTGGTGTACGGTTGCAGGTGTGCTATGGCTAGTAAGCCCAACCAATTTATGACCTCTACTGAAATGATGTTCTTTTGGCTTCCACTATTGACAATGAACTATAGTGGGGAACCCTTTACCCACATCTGGGAGTGGAAAATATGCTCCTCCTCCTCTGGATCTTCTGGTTCTTCCTTTTGTATCTTTGTTGTGGCAATGATGGCGTTGGGATCTGCATCGATAATATTCTTCCCTCTATCATTCCCCTTCTCAGGTTATGATTCATTGTCAGAGTATGCATCTGATTCAGAAGCCTTTATCTCAGCCACTAGTGTAGAGGGGGCTATTTACCTCCTAAATGTCATCATGTAATTATAGTTTAAAAGATAAATAAATATTAATAAATAGGTAGTTGGAGCGGGTACAACCGCTCCAACCTACCTCATAATGTATAAATAATTATCAAAGATAATGCAAAGATGGATTGGACGTCCCTTCCCACATTTCTTTGTCTTTGATCGCTGTGTATGAACTTAACGTATGCTTGAATGATGTTGAAACCCTAGACTTCAACATTGGCGCCGTTGCCTCCTCTATCCGGTCTGGGTGACAGCAGCAGCGGATGGAGGTGGTCGAACCTAAAGGAGAAGATGTCGTGAAGATGAAAATCCTGCTCGTGCATTCGTGAATCTGAAAGGAGAAGCTTAAAGAGACTGCATGTGCGTTTCTCAAGAAATATTATGGGAGACAAGCTGCGTGTCAAGAATGGGTTTAGTCAGACAGCCAGTAAAGATTATGCTTCCTGCCAACTATTCATACTACGCAAGCAGATT
>LPNX010786059.1:164368-256315 GCA_001517045.1 Pseudotsuga menziesii
CAAAATGCAGAAACTGTTCCTAGGTTGTGACCTCAGAAAGCCAGAAGACAGAGAAATGACATAGGAAGTCGAAGAGCCAAAAGGCCCCGCATGCCTGAACCGATGGAGATGCCGGTCAGATGAGCCCGGGTGAGGCTTTAAACCAAAAGGCCTAGTTGCGGAAGAATATGGTTTCCCGCCGTTGTGAGAGGATGAGACTTCGATGGACTATTGTCAGATTGAAGATGGAGGCTGAAGAGTAACCAGTCACAGTAGAGCCTTGTACACATGCATTCTCCTATCAAGCTGGTGGCTGTTGCGGCTGAGTTACCTATGCAGACCGGTATGCATGGTTGATGCACAGTGAGGACTACTTCGCAGTAGCAGAGACCCAGGACGTTGATGCAGTTTTCTTTGTTTTCTTCGGGACGAAGAAACATTTTGTTTGTGGGGGAGATGTAGAGGGGGCTATTTACCTCCTAAATGTCATCATGTAATTATAGTTTAAAAGATAAATAAATATTAATAAATAGGTAGTTGGAGCGGGTACAACTGCTCCAACCTACCTCATAATGTATAAATAATTATCAAAGATAATGCAAAGATGGATTGGACGTCCCTTCCCACATTTCTTTGTCTTTGATCGCTGTGTATGAACTTAACGTATGCTTGAATGATGTTGAAACCCTAGACTTCAACAACTAGTGACTGCTTGTCCCGACACTCACCGGTGTTGTGAGTGGGGCTCTTATGGAACTTGCACCACTTTCCCGCTTCCTTCTTTGGCTTCACAGTGTTGTTCTTTGCTTGTGGATTTGGTAATTTTTCTTGAGTCACCATGCCTTGGCTATTTCCTTGGTTCTGCGGTTTTGGGGCACCTTTTTCTTGCTTCTGATTCGCAGATCCAAAGTCTCGCTTTTTCTGTTTGAATTTTTGCTCAATTTTGGCAGCATACTGGTATGCCGTACCAAGTGAGGAGATGTCGATGAAATCCATTTCCTCTTGAATGTATATGTGTAGACAATTGTGGTACTTCAAAACCAAATGTTTCTTTGAATTTTTGATACCCAACTTGCTGTGCAGGGTATGGAACAGATTCGTCATCTCATGAACATCTTGATATCTTTGCTGCTGCAGCATAGTCCATTGTATGTACTTGTCCTCATAGCTCCCCATAGAATAATATTGTCCCTTTATGGAATTTTGGAATGAATTCCAAGTGGGTACATCTGAGAATAGAGAGGGTTCCTCCTTGACCTTTCTCTCATAGTAGGTTTCCCACCAGTCCTTGACATGGGGAGCGGCTTTGAGTAGTGAAAAAGTAATCTTTTCCTGGTCGAAAAAGTCATGAACCAAGAAATATCCTTCTAATAGATTCAACCATATATATACAAAATCAGAATCTATTATGCCATCAAATATGGGAATTTCGAAGTTTACTTGTACCTTAAAAGGGTTTGCACCTCCAGAGTGGCTACTAAATGCAGATGCGTTGCTAGTGGGAAGTCATTGAAGGATTTGGGCAAAGTTATCCATCACCGCATTCCTTTGTTTTTCAAGGGCCTCCTCGAGCAACATTTTGATAGGATACAATGCACCCTCATATTTATTTTCATCCCCCATGGGAGGCCGTCGGGAATTACGAGGCTGATCTTGCAAAGGTTCAACCAAATCAAGCCCTAACTCTTTATACCCCGCCCTTGTTCGGGACATGCAAAGAAGGATCGAGAAAGAGTAGATTTCTCTGATACCACTGATCCAGATTTATGCAGGAATGAAAAATAATACACAAAAACCATAGAAACAAATATGCAGTGGAAATAACACTTCATTTCCTTAATCAAAGAACTGAAACTTGTTTACATACAGAATGTAAATAAACTAGCTAGAGTGCTAGTAGCTTATCTCTGAGAAGAGATGTGGTGGCTACATGCCTCTAAACTCTCTATTACAATGAGGCTCAAAGGCTTATATATTATTAAGAAACAATGGAAACCCTACAGATCCAAAAACCTAACCCTAGTAGGTGAAAATGCCAGAATCTGGGCCTCCTTGGGTAACTTGGTACATCAATTTCCTAGGGTCGTAACTTTGGCATACTACCTCCGTTTGATGCACATGATACATCATTAGAAATATCTCTTCAAGGACTACATCCATAAGTGATAAATATTTAGTCCAAAATAGACTCATATTTTCCTTACCATTCGATGCCGAAAAAACGTTGTTTAGGTCCTCAAAATGGCTACGAATGTTTAAGACCCCAAAACTACCAAAAATAGTAAATTGTTCTACAATTAAAGAAACTAGAAAACTAAAAGAAAAAATGGTGGGGGTCCAAGTGAAATAGGTGGGTGGCCACCAATATCCTCCTAGATCATTCCTCCCCCCTTAGGAAGCAATGGTCCCTATTACGTTGAGTTCCTCCATGAGATGAGGAAACTTCTATTGAACTTTGTCTCTGGTGAGCCACTTTCCCTGGTGAAGGAGTTGGCCTGCTTTGACAACTCGATATAGATGGATCTTCTACTGGTGGGTGTTCTTGATCTGTGTGTCCATAATCCTATCAGTTGTGGCTTGTTCCATGCAGTCGGGGTTTAACTTTGTTGGTGTGAGTTGTTCAGCCATGTCTGATGTGTGGAGTAGAGGTGGAAAGTAGGGCTGAAGGCAGTCCACATTGAACACAGGGTGCAGACCAAGGAATGGTGGAATACAAAGCTCGAAGGCATTGTCACCAATAGCCTTGGTGATTGTGTATGGCCCCGTTGGCCTGATTTTCTGACCTTGGCCAACAAGGAGATTATGCCCACACAATTAGCTTAAAGCAGCTTCTGGTATGTTTGGAATAGCAAAATCTCGCAGGTTATGGTCCTGCTACCAACTGAATTTTTCTCTTAAGGAGAAACTAAAATTCAGTAAAAATCTATCCTAATGTTATTTCTGTCTAAATAAACCCTAAGTTATCCTACAATTGCTTTCTTAAGGAAAGTCTTCGGTTTTTGAAGATTTTTATATTTGATTTTCTAAATATAAAAGACTATTAAAATTATTCTAACATTACACAAATTCTATTTAACAACTGTTAAATGTAAACTATACTAGGATAATAATAACTGAATTATCTTAACTATCCTATCTATCCTATCTCAGCTGAGAGCGATTTTGAATATTATATTAATTATTAATTAATATAATGATGAACAAAAAGATAAGAGGTAAGATCTAAACAAAAATATTTAAACCATACACACTAAATCATTCTGCTATAAAATAACTTATCAGAGAAACTGAAATAAACAATTACTTCAAATTTTTTGTAATGTCTAATTAATTAACAACTAATAACCAACATTATATATTCGAAAAAGAGATAATGTTCAGCATGAAATCACTGCAAAAATACAAATGATATCTAACATACATAAATATATATCATTATATCTTGAATTTTCAGTAGAAAAACTGATCAATTCAGTTACAATGACATACTAATTCAAATAAAATATTGTGTTGACAAAGTGTAATACTGATAATAAACACAAGCATAACCAAGTATATTGCATTAAGGTTAAAGATAGAAGATTATATACTGAAATATAAAGAGTATCCAAAATAATACCAATCACAATATCAACTTGGAGATTTCCAGTCACATCCCATTTCCAAAGATAAAACTTCGGCTAGGAACAAAACTAGTATCAAAATAGTATTTCGAGTATTTTTGCTTCAGTCACTCCATCCTCTATCTCATAAAAATTACAAGCTTATATAATACTACTAGTATTTCGATTCAGTTTTCCCATAAATGCTATATGCAATACTATAGGAGTCCTATCACTATCAAAGAGTATCGAATCTCTTTTCATCAGACACTTGTCACTAGAAGATAACAATAAAAACAACTAGCCTAAAACATTTGCTGGTTTAAAGGAACTAGCAAATTCATGGCTGTGTCGAAATTCCAGTCTTCAATACACATCCATGTCTTCCAACTGAAATCCAGAATATTAGAAACGTCCTGAAACTGTAGAAGATAACGATGACATACCCAACTGTTTTAAACAAACAAAAGCATCTTATTAAAAACCAAATTTAATCAGAAATAACAAAAGAAACTAAAATTTATATGCGTGCCTGTAAAATCTGCGATTTTACAGGCATGCACAAAAAAGATTTTATTACCTGTTGACAGAGAGACAAATCATGTAACTGAAAATGGAAATAATCATCAGGTTCTATTTTGCAAATCAACCACTCTTCTGGCTTTGACTAGTTTGGTTTTAAGCTTGATGATCACTAGCTTTTGCTTTTCTACTTGTTCAAGCAAATGTTGATTTGTACCTATCATTGATTTTTTTGCCTTCTTGTATTGGTTATTTTTGATGTTCACTTCCTTCCACATGTTGATCCAGTTTAATAATTCTTCTTTGAACGTCTTATTTTCCTCCTCCTTTAAATCTGCATGAGCTTGACACTGTTTAAGTTCATTTTTCAATTCTATAATCTTAGTCTCGTATACCTTGTCCAGGACCTGTTGGAGAGTTTCCTCCTCCTTGTCATGACACGAGTCATCTTCCTGAGGAGAATTAAGATTGTCTATGTCTTGACCAGGTGATTGAAAACTCATAAAATATGGCTCGGGACCCGAACCATAGGCATCCATACACGATGGAGCAACTTCTACCTTACTCGACTCTGTAATGTCTTTAACCAATTTTGCACTATTATTCTTTATAAGAGTAGGTTCATTCATATGAGTAGTTTTGGGAACCAATGATGGAACGTCGTCCTCAAGATGGACAGTCAAAGGATGAGTACTCTGTTGAGTAGTCATAGGAACATAGGCTGTAGGTGCATTATTCATGCTTCTAGTAATCCTCCTCGAACGAACAAACACAATATTTTTTGATTCAAAACCTCCTCTATCACAGCATACCTGCACTAGTTGTTCTAGTTTATGCATAGACTCATTTCCATGTTTATGAGGAGTATTTAGTTCAGAGAGGTTTTTATAATCAACAGCGTTAAGATCTTCAGTTTTGGTTAAACTATCCTCTGTTTTTGCAGGAGTACTACAGCGTTTGTCAGATAGGGATTGGTTCAAGGTTGCTTCAGAGTAACAGGGAGCTACGTTCCCGACCCCATCATCACTGATACTCGTATTTATGGGTGGATTGGATTCCTGAAGCTCTTTATCCTTTGATTCAGCCTCATGAACATTACTAACTTCGGATTTTACAGTAGCCTTTCGTTTCCTACGGGTATTTGGGGAAGGGTTTGGCCAATATTGAGTGGACCCCAATTGACATTCAATTAAAAATTCATCCCACGATTTACCATTAAGAGACAGTTGATGCTGTATTATAATTTTGACTAAACCATGATGAAATAGACTTCTATCAAGATTATCAAAACTTTGAACCGAATGCGACATTTTTTTCAGACTTTGCCATAGCTAAAATGGCAGATTAAGTTTACAGCCTTTTAATGCTAACAGTAGTCATAGGTGATAATAATGTAGGTGAGAAAATTGTCCATCGCATGATACGTACCTGACCAAGATATTGTAGAATGCTTTCCATTCTGGCTTCAGAAACCTGACCGAAACCCCAATCTTCAGTTTTGCACTGGCTGGAAAAAGCAACAGCAAGGACTGACATTTATTTTATTCACTTTCCCACCTTTAAACCATCACTCTTCAGTTTGTGGGAGCTTCGTGGCCTCTGCAATTTTGTCTTCGTCAATGATAAACCTGAAATCCCCAATCTGTGCTACGTTTTCTTTCAAACTCAGAGAAAACAGTTTGGTAATCTCCACGTTATGGCCATTAAAGCACCTAAAGAACTGACCCCATCCAACCTTTTCAAATAGCAGGGCAACATTCTCATCTGCTTCAACAAGCTCTGACCCTGAGATTTCAAAACGACTAAGCGGAGCCATAGCTTCCTTATGACTATCCTGATTACGAAATGGAATGAATGGAGTTGTGAAGAGGGAAGGGATAGGCACCCAGGTAAAAGACATGATATGAAATGTCAAATCCTCACATGCTCCATTCCTGACAGAGATGAGGGCTCCAAGTTTGGCCATTTTAACCGAATTTAGAGATGATGAACACTACAACCAGCGTTTTCCTATGATAAATGCATGACTAACCATGACTAACTGTAAATCTTAACCAATTCTACATATCAGGGATCATTTGATTGATGGATCGTAAATCAAGACATTGATTACACACAGTTTGTCCTGACGAGCTCGTACAACGTCACGAAATGGAATGGTTAACAATCATGTACAACATTAAATCCTGCTAATACGATTCATTAACACATTCATAGCTGTCAATTAAAACGAAAGGTGTTAGCCAAATCTTCATGCCAACGCAGCGATCCAAGTAACAGGTGTTAATTATTTGACATATGGGTCATGTATCCTCATAAAAATAGTCAATTGATGATTTATTCTAGATTATACGTGAAAGGTGGTAGTGTTTATTAACATGATAATATAGTGTCGAAACAGTAAACCCTAGTATTTGTAATACAACTAACTAATGATCTAACTTATGTATATACATAAAGTCTCATAAATATAGTTTTAAAACTTTACAAAATCCCATCCATTAATATCCAAATCGAATTCGATAGGGTATAAAGCTATAAAACTATGACATATGAAGATTTAAAAACAATATTCATTCATTTGCTTTTTCACTAGCTATATATATACAATTTTACAACGTCATGGTATGATATTTAAGTTACATATAAAATGTGAACTTTTTAGGTTTAATAAGAATTTTTATTTAATAATTCACCTTTAGTTCCATGGATTTTAAGAACTTATAATATCTTATCAATAAGCATTTTGAAACAAATTCAAAATATGTTTTCGTTGATCCCCAATTAGCATACTACCCCTTTAAGTTTCTTAAATCAACATATATATAATCAGATAGATTAATTAATGATAGAATTGATTATATAAAAATTTATGAAACTTACAGCTGGTAATTATCGAGTTTATGAAAATGTTTTCATCAGCTTCTAATATGTCACTTGACTCTTCTACAATTGAGAGTACCTTCAGAATCGAAGATTCTGAAGGCACTCTTTTATAATTTTTAATAGGTAAATCATAAAAGAGAGCTGATCCCCCTTCATCCTAATGAAAAATGAAGGGGTTGTTGCTGACTGCCAACAAATGGAAACGACCTGGGCGAACCAGTTATCTCTGCTCATACAACTTAGAATGATATAAACAAAATCTTAAAACTTATTAAGAATAATAAAAAATTCTTTATCTAAATAAAAACCATTATTTTTATTCATATTCATAAGTATAACTCATAAATATTCCATCTTTTGAAACAGAGATCTGGTTAGGGATAAACTTAAAAATATCCTGATCGAAACAAAGTACTTCATAGTAAAAATAACCTGCACCATCAGTATAGGATATAGAAATCTACTTTTCTGAAAACTTTCCAGAATCTGTTGCATAAACATAATAATTTTCTTTTTTGTTTGCTTTTCTTTTCTTTAAACAATAATTCTGACTGAAGACTACTATCTAGGTATGGTATCCCAATGTGATAGCATCATTCACGAGAACTGTCTGGAATAAGCAAGCCCACTTGTGATGAGACCTCTTGTCTTTTGATTTTTTAAATCAAAAGCCATCACCCTGGTGATCAGAAATGAAGTTATCCTAGACAGCACTGATGATCATGATTAGGCCGGCTCGTGATGAGACCTCCTATTCTTCAGTCAAAATTTATGTTTTCTTTATTCACTTTCAACTTTTAAATTTTATAAAATGAGAGATCATTACCCAGCATGGTGACCAAATGGTAATGTCAGTCATTAATATCACAAGAAAATGAATCAGCTGGCTCGTGATGAGACCCCTTATCTCTTGGTTTGTTAAACCAAAATCCATTACTAGTTTCCTAATAATGTCATACTAGTGATATTTATGATTCTGATCAGACCGGCTTATTACTAAGACCTTCCGTCCCTCATTTTAGCATTTTATTGACTGGAACAAATTCTAAAAAGTTTTCAGATTGTAAATACTTTTGAAGACTGATGGTAGAGATCTGTAAGAAATTTTCAAAAGTACAAGCTTCGAAAAAGACATTAATAAGCTATCCCCACTTTATTAAAAATAAAAGGTGAGGAATAATATGAGTAACACTTAAAAATAAAATAATGATAGGTCTTTCATAGATTTAAGAAACCTTGATCATCTTGAACAAATTTTTAAAAGATTTTAGTCTAGTATCATAATTTCAAGATAACCAGCAAACTGACTGTTTTTTCAACTAGAAGATTTATTTATTTACATTTATTTCTTCAGCTGCTAACTAAAGATTACTGACTGATTATATACAAAAATTTGACAGTCTGAAATATTCGACTAACAGAATTAAAACTAGTTGCAATAACAGAATGATGTTTGAAAGTTACAAAAGTTTTATGAATTTCTCATCATCCTTACATTCTATGAACTACAATTCAGTTTATATACAAAAATATAAATTTATTTACAAACAACAAAACAAATTATATACATTTTAAGACCAAAAATATTAACAGAAATACTTTTTCAGGATCAGTCCATTCACTGGGAATGTTTCGAATTGAACTTCAAGTGTTTGTAATTGAAAGGTACTTGGACCTATCTTCTCAGCAATAACAAAGGGACCTAACCAAAGCTTCTGAAACTTAGTATGATCTCCTTTTTGCTCATGAACTTTATCCCATTTTAAAACTAAGTCTCCCACCTGAAATTCTCGATTGGAGCTAAATGATTGGTCAAACCAAGACTTCACAATTTGTTGATGTTTTGTAAAGTGTTGTTTTGACTTTTCTCTTTCTTCCTCAAGCTTTAGCAAAGTATTAATTCTCTTTTCCATTGCTGGAAATTCTTCATCTTGAACAGACTGAGCTAACTGTAATGAAGGTAAGAACAAATTCGGTGGTAAAATAGCTTCAGTTCCATATACTAAGAAGAAGGGTGAGTTACCTATCGCAGCCTTAGGAGTTACTCTATCTGCCCAAAGGGCATTGACTAATTTTGTATGCCAAACTCGATGGTGAGCTGAAATAGTTCTTTTGAGAATTTTCAATAAATTTTTGTTTGTTGATTCAGCTAAACCATTTCCATGAGGATGGTAGTTAGCTGAATACTTGATTCTTATTCCCTTCTCTAAGGCAAACTGAGTTAACTCAATTGATGAAAAATATGAAGCATTATCAAAGACGAGGGAATTTGGAATACCAAATCTTGTTATGATAAAGAATTCTAAAAATAATATAACCTGATTGGTATTTACAACCCTTAATGGTGCAACTTCTGCCCAATGAGTAAAATAATCAGTTGCAGTTATTATATATTTGTGTTGCTTAGATGAGGGAGGATTTATTGGCCCTACTATATCAATACCCCATTGCTGAAAGGGTCTTTCAACTGAAACAGGTTGTAAAGGAAAAGCAGGTTTCTTAACCCTTCCCGCAGCAAGTTGAAATTCCTGGCATTTTCTAACAAGAGTATAGGAATCTCGAAACAAGGTAGGCCAATAATAACCAGCCCTAAGAATTTTATGCGCAGTAAATTCTCCACCAAAATGACCTCCTGCTGGTCCAGAATGTAACTCCTTCAGAATTACTTCTGTTTCATCTTTGTCTAGACATCGAAGAAATACTTTGTCTGAATTTCTCCGAAAGAGGACATTATCAATTAATAAATAAGGAGCATATTTCAATATAAGTGCTCTTTTTTTTCTTGGTTCTAGGTAATCAGGAGCAGTTCCTGTTTCCAAAAGTATTCTTATGTCTGTATACCAGGAATCTTGTGGTGGAGGATAAAAATAAATTTCTCTGGTAAGTAAAACCTCATCAATGACAGTTTCAGCTTTATCATTAGGTAGATGAGCAGCTTCAGCAGCTAATTTACATAATCCTTGACCTTTGACTATCATTGAGGGTTTAATTTCTAAGTCATACTCTTGAAGGGCTGTCGTCCAAGGTGCTCTTTTCTCACCTAATTCCTTTTGCACTAACAAGTTTCTGACTGAGGAATAAGGGACTATTATTTTCATTTTAGATTTCAATAAATATGGATGAAAATGTTTAACAGCTTTAAAAACAACAAAAGCTTGCTTATCAACTTCATGGTAATTAAGTTCAACACCTTTGAAATTTGAACACATGAAGGAGATAGGTACTTCATTATTTTGCTGATTTAATTGGGTTAAAATTGCTGCATATGAAATATCAGAAGCAAAAGTATACAATATGAAATCTTTGTTAAAATCTAGGCTTAGAAGGCTAGGAGCTTCTGAAATGGCTTCTAAAATTTTCTGAAATGACTCTTTTTCAGTTTGTCCCCAATTAAAAATAGCATCTTTCTTAATCATTTTTTGCAATGGACGAATGATTTCGGAGAAATTGGGAATGAATCTCCTAACAAAATTTATTTTACCAAGAAATGATTGCATTGCTTTCTTGCTAGAAGGATAAGTTATTTTTGAAATGGCTTGGGTTCTTTCAGGATCAATCATGATTCCATGTTTTGAAACCACACAGCCTAATAGAATACCTTCTGAAACAACAAATATTGTTTTTTTAGGATTTAAGGTTATTCCAAATTTTATACATCGTTCAAATACCTTCCTAAGGCGATTAAGATGATCAAGTTGATGTTTATAATATACAGTAACATCATCCAAATAGACAACGACTGAATGGTTAATTAAGCCTCTAAAAGCAATATCCATTGCCCGTTGAAAAGTTGCCCGAGCATTGATTAACCCAAAGGGCATCTTGCGGTAGGCATATGTTCCCCATGGAGTTCTAAAGGCTGTTTTCAATTGATCATCTGGGGAAACTAATATTTGGTTGTATCTTGAGAAACCATCAAGGAGTGACAGTATCTCAGACCCAGACACCTTTTGAATAATTTGTTCCATGGGAGGAACTGGGTAATTATCCTTTTCAGAAGACTTATTTAGATTTCTAAAATCTACACATAACCTAATATATTCGTTTTTATTCTTGACTGGAACTAAGTTGGCTACCCACTGAGTATGCCTGATGGGAAAAATAATCTTGGCAGCTAACAATTTATTTAGTTCCTTCTTAATTGTCGGTTCTAGTGACGGGTGATATTTCCTTAGCTTTTGTTGAAAAGGTTTTGACTCTTGTTTAATTGGAATTATGTGTTGCATGACTTGTGTGTTGAAGGTTTTTAGGTCATCATATGTCCAAGCAAAGACATCCTTAAATTCCTTAAACAATTTTATAAATGCTGTTTTTCTGCGGGGTTGCAATCTACTCCTAGATTTATAGTTTGGGGATTTAGTTCTGTTCCTAAATTTATGGTTTCATACCTCATTTGAGAGCTATTAGTTTTACAATTAGGGACAGATCTAAATTTATCCTACAGATCGAAGAACTTTTCTAATCTTAGTATTGAATTAGGGACTGGTTTTACCTTTTCAAAAGCTTTTTCAACTGAAGAAAAATCATTTATTACCGAAAAACCCCGCAGATTTTCATCATGAGTGACTTCATCTATGGCTGAATCTTTAAAGGTATCCTCATTCACCAGAAAATTCAGCACCTACACATCATTATCGAATACACGCCAGTTAAAAATATTATCTGGTATAGAAGGCCTTAAAATCAATTCAACTGAAAAGAAATCTGGTGTAAGATTTTCTGACGGAATTAACTTTGATGCTACATTTGCCAACAAATATGCTTCTTGATTTTGACTTCTAGGAACATAAATTATGTTAAATGCATTAAAATGTGAAATAAGGTTCCATACCTCTCATTGATAACTCTGTAAATGTTCAAATAGGCAGTGAATGGAGTTACGAACCTGTCTGACGATGATTTCGAAATCACCGTATGCAATTAACTCTTTGATATTTAAATCAATTGCTTTTTTCAAACCTTGTATTAAAGCTTCATATTCCACAGTATTTTTTGTACAATTAAATTCCATCCTACAAGCTATACATGTTTTATTTCCTTGAGGGTCCACCAGTAGGCAACCAGCTCTTGCTCCTTCTTTGGATTTCGCACCATCAAAATATAAAGTCCAAATAGAACTATTCACAACCACTTTGCTTTCTATAATATTTACAATATTCATATTATCTACATCATTAATGGTTTATTTGAATGAAGAGTTAGGAGAAATAGATGTCACATTTCTAATTTCAGAATGCTGTTTATTTTCAGAAAAGGTAGAATTTTCAGCTTTAAAATTACCAAATCCCAATTCATACATGTAATTCCCCATAATGCAATATGAAAATAAAACAGGTTCACTAGGATCATGCAGTTCTGTGACAATATGTTTCATATATCTTTCTCTATTTATCTTTATCTGATTTGACTTTCCGTTCTTAGGTAACCATAATGTTGACCAGTCCGTGGCAAAGAATCCATTCAATTGTTGAGACCAATCCCTACTTAAAAATAGCCCATATGCATCTGGAATATTTGTAACAACAATATCTATAATTTGATAAACCGAAGGGTTACAAGCAATCCTGACTAAGACATATTTCATTTCCCCTACAACCTTCACATTTGTCCTGTCCAATTGAGTTATTTGAAAATTTGATGGAACATATTTCCCATTCAATTTCTTGCATACTGATAAAGGTATCACATTGGAGGATGCTCCGAAGTCTACCATGCAATTATGAACATTCCTATTAAAAATATCAAAGGTAAGTAAGAATGGAGGTGTGGTTGATTTAGAATTCTTACCTATAAGCGAGGCTTTGTCAGCCGTTGCTTTTCCTTTTTCAGTTGCTGTTGAATCATTATTAGAACTATTTGCAGCAACATTTTGTTTTGCATTAGGAATAATTGAACTCATGGCAGGATTTATAACATGACTATTAGGCATTGGGTAAATTTGAAGAAGGTCGTACATACTGATGTTTGCATGTGTCTTCTTTAAATCTTCAATTATATCATATTGTAAATCTAATTTTGGAGCATTTTGAATAGGCTGGGTAATTTTGGTTGATTGAGTCTGTTTGCCAGATTGAGTTTGTTTATTAGGCTGTGAATTATTGTTGTCATTATTTGTAGTAGAACTTGACGAGGCTCCAGGAGTGTTTGAGAATGCTCTACTACAAGTATTATAGGCATGTTGTCCTGTAGGTGCACTTTTACTCTCATATTCTTTTACAAGACTATCCCAGAAATGACGGTTAACTTGTTGAGGTTCCTCTGATTCTTCATCATTTTCTGATTCCTCTTCTTCTTCGTTTTCAGTTATTTCTTGATTCGAAGGAGTTTCAGATAAAGATAAAACAGCTCGAATTGTATTACAAATCTCATCATTCACTGCTATGTTAGGTGGTGTATTTTTATTATTTGTATTCAGGTTTTGTCTAAACTGATTTTTGAAATATCCCCTAGAAGGAGAAGATTCGGAATTGGTTTTCTTTAATCCTACAACTTCATTGGTTAATGTATGAATATCATTTTGCAGCTGTTCTATATCAAATGCTTTGTCTTTTTCTGAATTGAGTTTTTCCATCTTCCTATGAGGAAAAGTATCAGATTTCCCACTTCTATCTGGTTCATAGGACATAGAATCCTTCTCGAATTTAGTGGCTTCCTCAAAAGTTTCTACTAACGTTGTTTTCCTAGCTCTCTTAATGAACATCCCAGAATATTTTGGTAAAGCTGACGTATAATTTTCAATAATTATATCCTCGGGTGGTTGAGAAGCAATTGGAATTTTGTTTTTTAATGTCAGAAACCTCTGATTGAAATCTTTGATTCTTTCTTTAGGCTCTATTTTAATTCTAGATAACTCTAGGGCTAAAAGAGCAGGTGTTTTATCTTCCCCAAATTGATCTAAAAAGGCTTTATTAAATTCACCCCAGTTTGTGATTGATCCCTGTACTAACAAAAAATACCAAGTAGAAGCTCTTCCTTCGAAAGTTAAAGGAAACAAACGACAAACTACATCTTCATGCTGGACATTCAAGGTTTGAACAACTAACATGAATTTGTCGACATGCACTTCTGCAGGTTCTTTGTCATCTGGGTTAAACTTAGGGAGGAGTTTATCTGAGTGTTTAGGAAAAGGATGTTGTACACCAGGGACAGCTACAACAGCTGTTCTTAGCCAAGGAAGTTGTGGATTAGGTGGAGGATTACCTCCTCCCCCCATACGTACGTTTCCTGCCATTGGACTTCTTTCAGAACTTGAGGAACTCCCTGAATTGGATGATCTTGGACTATCAGGTGGTGATTCAGGAGGAGAAGGTGGCTGATCAAAACCGCCTTCTGTAGTTAGTCTTCTAGCAGTGTTTGTTGGAGTAGTTTTCCTTTGATGACTTTCAATCTGAGGACGGGGAGTGCTATTAGCTACATCCAAATCTTGAGTAACTATGGTCAATTGCGGATTATGTCGCAGTTGTCTAGGTAGACCATAATCTATTGGAGATACACCAAGTTGATTAGCATATGCTTTTGTAAGAATATGTCGTGATTCTTCTAATGTTTGAGTGCTTTGTTCAGGAGTAAATGGAGATGTGATAGGATCACGTTCAAGGATGCTCCTAACAGTTTCTATAAATGGTGATCTACTGACTTTTGGAGGATTTTGACTGGTTGAAAGTTTTTCATTAGTTTCACCTACCATTACTCATTAACAGGCCCTCCTTCTAGCGCCATTTGTTGGAATGATTTTCTGACCTTGGCCAACAAGGATATTATGCCCACACAATCAGCTTAAAGCAGCTTTCGGTATGTTTGGAATAGAAAAATCTCGCAGGTTATGGTCCTGCTACCAACTGAATTTTTCTCTTAAGGAGAAACTAAAGTTCAGTAAAAATCTATCCTAATGTTCTTTCTGTCTAAATAAACCCTAAGTTATCCTACAATTGCTTTCTTAAGGAAAGTCTTCGGTTTTTGAAGATTTTTATATTTGATTTTCTAAATATAAAAGACTAGTAAAATTATTCTAACATTACACAAATTCTATTTAACAACTGTTAAATGTAAACTATACTAGGATAATAATAACTGAATTATCTTAACTATCCTACCTACCCTATCTCAGCTGAGAGCGATTTTGAATATTATATTAATTATTAATTAATATAATGATGAACAGAAAGATAAGAGGTAAGATCTAAACAAAAATATTTAAACCATACACACTAAATCATTCTGCTATAAAATAACTTATCAGAGAAACTGAAATAAACAATTACTTCAATTTTTTTGTAATGTCTAATTAATTAACAACTAATAACCAACATTATATATTCGAATAAGAGATAATGTTCAGCATGAAATCAATGCAAAAATACAAATGATATCTAACAGACATAAATATATATCATTATATCTTGAATTTTCAGTAGAAACACTGATCAATTCAGTTACAACGACATACTAATTCAAATAAAATATTGTGTTGACAAAGTGTAATACTAATAATAAACACAAGCATAACCAAGTATACTGCATTAAGGTTAAAGATAGAAGATTATATACTGAAATATAAAGAGTATCCAAAATAATACCAATCACGATATCAACTTGGATATTTCCAGTCACATCCCATTTCCAAAGATAAAACTTCGGCCATGAACAAAACTAGTATCAAAATAGTATTTCGAGTATTTTTGCTTCAGTCACTACATCCTCTATCTCATAAAAATTACAAGCTTACATAATACTACTAGTATTTCGTTTCAGTTTTCCCATAAATGCTATATGCAATACTATAGGAGTCCTATCACTATCAAAGAGTATCGAATCTCTTTTCATCAGACACTTGTCACTAGAAGATAACAATAAAAACAACTAGACTGAAACATTTGCTGGTTTAAAGGAATTGGCAGATTCGTGGCTGTGTTGAAATTCCAGTCTTCAATACACATCCACATCTTCCAACTAAAATCTAGAATATTAGAAACGTCCTGAAACTATAGAAGATAGCAATGACATACCCACCTGTTTTAAACAAACAAAAGCATCTTATTAAAAACCAAATTTAATTAGAAATAACAAAAGAAACTATAATTTATATGCGTGCCTGTAAAATCTGCGATTTTACAGGCATGCACAAAAAAGATTTTATTACATGTTGACAGAGAGACAAATCATGTAACTGAAAATGGAAATAATCATCAGGTTCTATTTTGCAAATCGACCACTCTTCTGGCTTCGGCTAGTTTGGCTTTAAGCTTGATGATCACTAGCTTTTGCTTTTCTACTTGTTCAAGCAAATGTTGATTTGTACCTATCATTGATTTTTTTCCCTTCTTGTATTGGTTATTTTTGATGTTCACTTCCTTCCACCTGTTGATCCAGTTTAATAATTCTTCTTTGAACGTCTTATTTTCCTCCTCCTTTAAATCTGCATTAGCTTGACACTGTTTAAGTTCATTTTTCAATTCTATAATATTAGTCTCGTATACCCTGTCCAGGACTTGTTAGAGAGTTTCCTCCTCCTTGTCATGACACGAGTCAGCTGCCTGAGGAGAATTAAGATTGTCTATGTCTTAACCAGGTGATTGAAAACTCATAAAAGATGGCTCGGGACTCGAACCATAGGCGTCCATACACGATGGAGCAACTTTTGCCTTACCCGACTCTGTAATGTCTTTAACCAATTTTGCACTATTATTCTTTATAAGAGTAGGTTCATTCATATGAGTAGTTTAGGGAACCAACGATGGAACGTCGTCCTCAAGATGGACAATCAAAGGCTGAGTACTCTGTTGAGTAGTCATAGGAACAAAGGTTGTAGGTGCATTATTCATGCTTCTAGTAATCCTCCTCGAAAAAACAAACACAATATTTTTTGATTCAAAACCTCCTCTGTCACAACATACCTGCGCTAGTTGTTCTAGTTTATGCATAGACTCATTGACATGTTTATGAGGAGTATTTAGTTCAGAGAGGTTTTTATAATCAACAACATTAACATCTTCAGTTTTGGTTAACCTGTCCTCTATTTTTGCAGGAGTACTACAGCGTTTGTTAGATGGGGATTGGTTCAAGGTTGCTTCAGAGTAACAGGGAGATACGTTCCCAACCCCATCATCACTGATACCAGTATTTATGGGTGGATTGGCTTCCTGAAGCTCTTTATCCTTTGATTCAGCCTCATGAACATTACTAACTTCAGATTTTACAGTATCCTTTCGTTTCCTATGGGTCTTTGGGGAAGGGTTTGGTCAATATTGAGTCGGCCCCAATTGACATTCAATTAAAAATTCATCCCATGATTTACCATTAAGAGACAGTTGATGCTGTATTATAATTTTGACTAAACCATGATGAAATAGACTTCTATCAGGATTATTGAAACTTTGAACTGAATGCAACATTTTTTTCAGAATTTTCCATAGGTAAAATGACATATTAAGTTTACAGCCTTTTAATGCTAACATTAGTCGTAGGTGATAATAATGTAGGTGAGAAAATCGTCCATCGCACGATACGTACTTGACCAAGATCTCGTAGAATGCTCGCCATTTTGGCTTCAGAAACCTGACCGAAACCCCAATCTTCAGTTTTGCACTGGCTGGCAAAGGCAACAACAAGGACTGACATTTCTTTTATTCACTTTCCCACCTTTAAACCATCACTCTCCGGTTTGTGGTATCTTCGTTGTCTCTGCAATTTTGTCTTCGTCAATGATAAACCTGAAATCCCCAATCTGTGCTATGTTTTCTTTCAAACTCAGAGCAAACAGTTTGGTAACCTCCACATTATGTCCATTAAAGTACCTAAAGAACTGACCCCATCCAACCTTTTCAAATAGTAGGGCAACATTCTCATCTGCTTCAACAAGCTCTGACCCTGAGATTTCAAAACGACTAAGCGGAGCCATAGCTTCCTCACGACTATCCTGATTACGAAATGGAATGAATGGAGTCGTGAAGAGGGAAGGGATAGGCACCCAGGTAAAAGACATGATGCAAAATGTCAAATCCTCACATGCTTCATGCCTGATAGAGATGAGGGCTCCAAGTTTGGCCATTTTAATCGAATTTAGAGATTATGAACACTACAACCAGTGTTTTGCTATGATAAATGCATGACTAACCACGACTAACTGTAAATCTTAACCAATTCTACATATTAGGGATCATTCCATTGATGGATCATAAATCAAGACATTGATTACACACAGTTTGGCATGATGAGCTCGTACAACGTCATGAAATGGAATGGTTAACAGTCATGTACAACATTAAATCCTGCTGATATGATTCATTAACACATTCACAGTTGTTAATTAAAATGAAAGGTGTTAGCCGAATCTTCATGCCAACGTAGTGATCCAAGTAACAGGTGTTAATTATTTGACATATGGGTCATGTATCCTCATAAAAACAGTCAATTGATGATTTATTCCGGATTATACGTGAAAGGTGGTAGTGTTTATTAACATGATAATATAGTGTCGAAACAGTAAACCCTAGTGTTTGCAATACAACTAACTAATGATCTAACTTATGTATATACATAAAGTCTCATAAATATAGTTTTAAAAATTTACAAAATCCCATCCATTAATATCCAAATCGAATTCGATAGGGTATAAAGCTATAAAACTATTACATATGAAGATTTAAAAACAATATTCATTCATTTGCTTTTTCACTAGCTATATATATACAATTTTACAAAGTCATGGTATGCTATTTAAGTTACATATAAAACGTGAAATTTTTATGTTTAATAAGAATTTTTGTTTATTAATTCACCTTTAGTTCCATGGATTTTAAGAACTTATAATATCTTATCAATAACCATTTTAAAACAAATTCAAAATATGTTTTCGTTGATCGCCAATTAGCATACTATCCCTTTAAGTTTCTTAAATCAACATATATATAATCAGATAGATTAATTAATGATAGAATTGATTATATAAAAATTTATGAAACTTATAGCTGCTAATTATCAAGTTTATGAAAATGTTTTCATCAGCTTCTAATATGTCACTTGACTCTTCTACAATTGAGAGTACCTTCAGAATCAAAGATTCTGAAGGCACTCTTTTGTAATTTTTAATAGGTAAATCATAAAAGAGAGCTGATCCCCCTTCATCCTAATGAAAAATGAAGGGCTTGTTGCTGACTGCCAACAGGCCCATATCGAAGTGGGTGAAGCTTGCGGTGGGGTCTAGCAAGGTGCTCCTTCTGCAAATGTAGCCACACTTTGTCACCCACCTGGAATTTGTGTTGTACCTGATGTTGATCATGCCGCTTCTTGTACTTGGCATTAGATCTATCCAATATGTCATGAAATTATTGGTGAATGTGCTTAATGAAGATATTCACCTTAGAAACTTCAGACTGGACATGAGCTGGATTAGCCTGAGTAGCTTCAAATGGCATGGCTATGTCAATGGGACATAGTGGCTAAAATCCCAAGCCCACCTGAAAGGGGTTGTGTTCAGTTGAGCTATGGAGGGCTCGGTTATAGCTATGTTGTACATAGGGGAGGCTCTCATCCCATGCGTGTGGATGCTTTGAGTTGTACATGCACAAAATGTGTATGATCATCCGATTGACGACCTCTGTTTGGCCATCAGTCCAGGGATGGAAAGCTATGGACTTTGTGAGCTTGGTGTCTAGCATTGACCATAGGAAAGACCAAAATGTACTAAGGAACCTGCTATCTCGATATAATATTATAGACTGTGGGGTCCCAAAGTGTACCCACACTTGTTCTAAGAAGATTTTAGCAGTGGATTCTACTGTGATATTCTTCTTGCAGGCCGCCATTATGGCCATCTTTGAGAATCTATCAACGACCACGAACACACAGTCATTGTCATGCTTAGTAGAATGAAGGCCTGACATGTAATCCATGGAGATGGATTCCCAAGGTGGACTAGGGGTAGGAAACGAAGTATAGAAGCCTTTCTTCTTGATGGACAGTTTGGAAATGCCGTAGGCAGCGCATGATCGGATGTACTTCCCGATGTTCTGTCGAAGGTTAGGCCAATAAAAATAATTCTGCAGTACTGCCACTTTTTTCTCGACCCTGAAATGCATAGCAACCCAACTGTAGTGCGCTTCCCAAATCATCTTGGCATGATCGCTTAAAGGAAGACAAAGGTGTCCCATGTGACATAATAGTGCATCCTGGAGGTGAGAATTTGGAACATGGTTTCCCTCCAAGAGCATCCTGTATGTGTGGCTGAATTCTGGATTGCTCTTGTAGAGAAGTGGCTAATCAGAGGTCTTGTGCCCACAAGAGTTGAGCACGATGGTTATCACCACGATCGGTGGTCGGCTGAGGTAGTATGCAACATTATTGGTGCTTCCCTTCTTGTACTTGATATTGAAATGAAATTGTTGTATATATGTGGACCACTTTCGATGGCGATCGTTCTGTAACTTCCCTTGTGTTTGTATGAACTGTAGGGGTCGATGGTCTATGTGGATGATCATTTCGTTCCCCAAAATGTAATGCTTCCATTGTCAGAAATCCTGTACAATGGAATACATTTCTTTGTCATAAGTGGGATACTTGTGGACTGTGTGGGACAATGTCTCACTATGATATGCCACTGGATTCCCTTGCTGAGTAAGGAGTGCCCCAATAGCATAGTCAGAGGCATCTATCTCGATCTCAAATGGTTGTTGCAAGTCTGGTAATGTGAGCACTGGGGCCCTACAAAGGCATTGTTTCAATTTTGCAAATGCCTTCTGTTGAGTTTCTGAGCAAAAGAATTTTTCTTTTGCTCCTCCCTTGGTTCGATCGGTACCTGGTGATACCTGAACTTTAAGTTGATCTTGCTAAAATATTTCCCCCCTTTAAGCTGGTATAGGAGGTAATCAATCCATGGGATTGGGTACCTATTTTGGACAGTGATCTTGTTCAGCGCCCAATAGTCAATACAGAGTCTCCAAGTCCCATCCTTCTTCTGTACCAACATGATCGGGATCCCACAAGGTGATGAACTTGGACGTATGTGACCCTTCTGCAGCAGCTCTTGACTTTGCCTTTTGATTTCATCATTCTCCAGAACAGAGCGTCAATAGATTTGTCCATTGGGCAATGGACAACCTGGGGTCAGATCGATGGGCTGCTTGACCTGACAATGCAGAGGAACCCCTGTGGGTGAGGTGAATATGTCCTAGTACTCCTCTATGACCTTGTCCATTTGTTTTTGTCATGTGGATGGGCCATGTATGGAGGTCATGGTGATGATCTTATTCTTTCCCTGAGGGTGGATCATCAACAAAACAAATTTCCCGATTTTGGAAATGAGCTTACTGCATTGTTTTGCAGTAACCAAAGAGATAGCGGTAGGAGGTGGTACCTCTGGTATCATGTACAACTTATTTCCCAACGTAATAATAATAGCGCGAGGACGAGAATCATACAAAGAATGTCTCTTCCATAAGTATCGTTGACCCAATAATACATCACAAACATCAATAGGAGTGATATCACATAATACCTCATCGGTGAAAGGATTAATGTTGTAGGGAAGGAGGCACTACTGGCTGATGCAGAGATCTTGTACTTGGTGAAGCCACCCGATGGTGTATGGCTGTGGGTGTGCTGTGGGTGGTAAGCCCAATCGCTTCACAACCTCTATTGAAATGAGGTTCTTTTGGCTCCCACTATCGATAATGAACTATAGTGGGGAACCCTTTACCCACATATGGGAGTGGAAAAGATGCTCCTCCTCCTCTGAATATTCTTGTTCTTCCTTTTGGATATTTGTGGTGGTAATGGTGGCATTGGGCTCTGCATCAATAATATTCTTCCCTATGTCATTCCCCTTCTCAGGTTTTGATTCAGTGTCAGAGTATGCATCTGATTCGGAATCCTTTATCTCGTCCACTAGTGACTTCTTGGCCCGACACTCACTGGTGTTGTGAGTGGGTCTCTTATGGAACTCGCACCACTTTCCCGCTTCCTTCTTCAGCTTCGGAGTGTTGTTCTTCACTTGCGGCTTTGGAAAGTTGTCTTAAGTCCCCATGCCTTGGCTGTGTCCTTGGTTCTGTGGTTTGGGGGCACCTTTCGCTTGCTTCTGATTCACAGATCCAAAGTCTTGCTTTTTCTGTTTGAATTTTTGCTCAATTTTGGCAGCATACCGGTATGCCGTACCAAGTGAGGAGATGTCGAGGAACTCCATTTCCTCCTGAATGTATATGTGCAGAAAAATATGGTAATTCAGCACTAAATGTTTCTCTAAATATTTGATACCCAACTTGGTGCGTAGGGTGTGGAACATATTTGTCATCTCATGCACATCTTGATCTCTTTGCTGCTGTAGCGTAGTCCATTGTATGTACCTGTCCTCATAGATCCCTAGGGGATAATATTGTCTCTTGATGGAATATTAGAATGAATTTCAAGTGGGTACATATAAGAATAGAGAGGTTTCCTCCTCGTCCTTTCTCTCATAGTAGGTTTCCCACCAGTCCTTGACATGGGGGGCGGCTTTGAGTAGTGAAAAAGTAATCTTTTCTCGGTCGAAAAAGTCCTGAACCAAGAAATATCATTCTAATAGATTCAACCATCTATCTATAGAGTTTTCATCTATTTGGCCATCAAATATGGGAATGTCAAAGTTTACTTGTACCTTAAAAGGGGTTGCGGCTCTAGAGTGGCTGCTAGATGCAGATGCGCCGCCAGTGGGAAGTCGTTGAAGGATCTGGGCGAAGTTATCCATCATCATGTTCCTTTGTTTTTTAAGGGATTACTCAAGAAACATTTTGATGATATTCTGTGCCCTCGTATTTATTTTTATCCCCCATGGGAGGCCATCAGGATTTGCGAGGCTGATCTTGCAAAGGTTCAACCAGATCGAGCCCTAACTCTTTGTACCTTTCCCTCATTGGGGACATGCAAAGAAGGATCGAGAAAGAGTAGATTTCTATGATACCACTGATCCAGATTTATGTAGGAATGCAACAAAATACACAAATAACTATAGAAAGAAATATGCATCAGAAATAAAACTTGATTTCATTAATCAAAGAACTGAAACTTGTTTACATGTAGAATGGAAATAAACTAGCTAGAGTGATGGTAGCTTATCACTGAGAAACGATGTGGCGGATACATGCCTCTGAACTCTCTATTACAATGAGGCTTGATGGCCTATATATTATTGAGAAATAATGGAAACCCTACACATCCAAAAACCTAACCCTAGGAGGTGAAAACACAAAAATGTGGGTCCTGTTGGGTAACTTGCAGGTAAATCAATTTCTCGGGGTCATAACTTTGGCATACTACCTTCGTTTGACATGCATGATACATCGTTAGAAATATCTGTTCAAGGAATACATCCATAAATGCTAGATATTGAGTCTAAAACAAACCCATATTGTCCTAAAATCCATGACCAACCATTCGAAAAGGCCCTCCTTGGCTTTGAAGGCAGTCTTCCACACATAGGTTGGTTCGATCGGTACCTGGTGATACCTTGACTTTAAGTCGATATTTCTAAAATATTTCACCCCTTTAAGCTGGTCGAAGAGGTCATCAATCTGTGGGATTGGGTACCTATTCTGAATAGTGATCTTGTTTAGCGCTGGATAGTCAATACAGAGTCTCCAAGTCCCATCCTTATTTTGTAACAACATGATCAGGCTCACATAGGGAGACGAACTTGGCTGAATGTGACCCTTCTGCAGCAGCTCCTAAATTTGCCTTTTGATTTCATCATTCTATAGAATAGAGTGTCGATAGATCGGTCCATTGGGAAGCGATTCACCTGGGGTCAAATCGATGGGGTACTTGACCTGACAGTGTAGAGGAACCCTTGTGGGTGAGGTGAATATGTACCGGTACTCCTCCATGACATTGTCCATTTGTTGTTGTTGTGTGGATTGGCCATGTTTGGAGGTCATGGCCATGATCTTCTTTTTTCCTTGAGGGCATATCATCAAGAAAAAAAAATTCCTGGTTTTGGAAATGAGCTTACTGTATTGTTTTACAGTAACCAAAGAGATAGCGGCAGGAGTTGGTACCTCTCGTATCCTGTACAACTTATTTTTCAACGTAATAATAACAGCGTGAGGCCGAGACTCATACATAGCAAGTCACTTCCATAAGTATGGTTGACCCAATAATACATCACAAACATCAAGAGGAGCAATATCACATAATACCTCATCGGTGAAGGGCTTAATGCTGTAGGGAAGGCGACACTGCTGGCTGATGCAGAGATCCCATGCTTGGTGAAGCCACCCGATGGTGTACAGCTGCGGGTGTGCTGTGGCCTATAAGCCCAACTGCTTCATGAACTTTGCTGAAATGAGGTTCTTTTGGCTCCCACTCTCGACAATGAACTATAGTGGGGAACCCTTTACCCACATCTGGGAGTGGAAAAGATGCTCCTTCTCTTCTGAATCTTCTAGTTATTCCTTTTGGATATTTGTGGTGTCAACAGTGGCATTGGGATCTACATTGATAATATTCTTCCCTCTTTCATTCCCCTTCTTGGGTTCTGATTCAATGTCAGAGTATGCATCTGATTCAGAAGCCTTTATCTCGGCCACTAGTGACTGCTTGGCCCGACACTCACTGGTGTTCTGAGTGGGGCTCTTATGGAACTCGCACCACTTTCTTGCTTCCTTCTTCAGCTTCGTAGTGTTGTTCTTTGCTTGTGGCTTTGAAAATTTTTCTTGAGTCACCATGCCTTAGCTATGTCCTTGGTTCTATGGTTTGGAGGCACCTTTCACTTGCTTCTGATTCACAGATCCAAAGTATCACTTTTTCTGTTTGAATTTTTGCTCAATTTTGGCAGCATACCGGTATGCCGTACCAAGCGAGGATATGTCGAGGAACTCCATTTCCTTCTAAATTTATTTGTGCAAACAACTGTAGTACTTCAGAACCAAATCTTTCTCTGAATATTTGACACCCAACTTGGTGCGTAGGGTATGGAACATATTTTTCATCTCATACTCATCTTGATCTCTTTGCTGCCGTAGCGTAGTCCATTGTATGTACTTGTCCTCATACCCCATGGGATAATATTGTCCCTTTATGGAATCTCAGAATGAATTCCAAGTGGGTACGTCCAAGAACAGAGAGGGTTCATCCTCGTCCTTTCTCTCACAGTAGGTTTCCCACCAGTCCTTGACATGGGGGCGGCTTTGAGTAGTGAAAAATTAATCTTTTCCCGGTCGAAAAAGTCCTGAACTGAGAAATATACTTCTAATAGATTCAACCATATATCTATGGATTCTACATCTATTCAGCCATCAAATATGGGAATTTCAAAGTTTACTTGTACCTTAAAAGGGGTTGTGCCTCTAGAGTGGCTGCTAGATGCAGATGCACTACCAGTGGGAAGTCGTTGAAGGATCTGGGCGAAGTTATCCATCATCGTGTTCCTTTGTTTTTCAAGGGCTTTGTCGAGCAACATTTTGATAGGATCATCTATGCCCTCATATTTATTTTCATCCCCCATGGGAGGCCATCTATATTTGCAAGGGTGATCTTGCAAAGGTTCAACCAGATCGAGCCCTAACTCTTTATACCCTGCCCTCATTGGGGACATGCAAAGAAGGATCGAGAAAGAACAGATTGCTTTGATATCACTGATCTAGATTTATGTAGGAATGCAAAAGAATACACAAATAACCATATAAAAAAATATGTAGTGGAAATAACACTTCATTTCATTAATCAAAGAACTGAAACTTGTTTACATACAGAATGGAAATAAACTAGCTAGAGTGCTGGTAGCTTATCTCTGAGAAGAGATGTGGTGGATACATGCCTCTGAACTCTCTGTTACAATGAGGCTCGAAGGCCTATATATTATTTAGAAACAACAAAAACCCTACACATCCAAAAACCTAACCCTAGGAGGTGAAAACGCTAGAATGTGGGCCCCGTTGGGTAACTTGATACATCAATTTCCCGGGATCGTAACTTTGGCATACTACCTCCGTTTGATGCACATGATACATCGTTAGAAATATATCTTCAAGGACTACATCCAAAAATGGCAAATATCAAGTCCAAAATAGACTCATATTTTCTCAACCATTCGATGCCAAAAAAATGTCGTTTAGGGCCTCAAAATGGCTCCGAAAGTTTAGGACCCGAAAATTGCCAAAAATAGTAAATTGTGCTACAATTAAGGAAACTAGATAACTGAAAGAAACAATGGTGGGGGTCCAAATGGAATAGGTGGGTGGTCACCAATATAATTCTGGATCAAGGATTCTACTGAAAATGTGAATAAGAATTTCCTCCAACCATCTCATCATAAAAATTAATCTAGGAGTTCCATACTCATGTGGCACCATAAAAAATAACCCTTTCACTCATACTTCATTAAGACTATTTCTGCAAAACATGGAATTGTAGGATGCATGAGAATGAACTAACACCAAAATGATCAAAAGGTGAGGAACTTTCATCATGCTAAGGATCCATATGGGTAGTATTATGCAAATCTTTCAAAAGTGTGAAACCTTTGTCGTATGATGGTTCCAATGTAGAGGAATCATGCTCTTCTTTAAAGATTTCATAACCTTCATCAAGAGACAATTCAAGTTCCTCTTCCACCACATCAAAGGTTTGGATCTCCTCAAGATCATATTCAAACAAATCAAGCACATTCAAATTTCCACATTTTTCATGATCCACCATGTCATGAGAATCCTCCAAACAATATACCATTTGACAATCTGAAACATAGGAGGAAACACAAGTATATTGCAACGTTTCAAGAAGTTGCTCATTTTGAATTGTGAGCTTATGATTATCCTCATTATTCTTCAAGTATTCATCATGTAACAATTTAGTAATCTCAAACAAATGGTTTCGATCAAAACTCAAAGACATGAAATTACCTTTGATGTGGCATATTGGTCTTTGAATATTCTCCATGTCTTCAAGGAAGGATGTTTCCTCCAATGAAGTAGCTCTCCAACAAGAATTTGACACTAATGCTTGAGTGTCATGGAGTATTCTAAGGTCCTCTTGGATATTCTTTTTTTCATCTCTAAGGACCCTTCAAGAAAATGAGGCTCTTGCGAATGAACCTCCTCATCTTCTTCCTTCTTGCTTGGACCAACTTCATGAAACTCAAGTGATTATGGGGAAGTTGATATTGTTTCTTCTTAAAATGCTACAAGGTCTTCATTTTCATGTTTATTGAAAATTTGTCTTGCAACAACATTTTGAATTATGATCTCTATGTCACCAACATATATTTTTGAGCACCCATCAGTAGGTACTCCTTCACATTTCAAACATCCATCAGTAGATGCTCATTGTTTCATTTCCAAGGTAGAATGTGTATCGAAATGATCTTCAATATTTTCAATATAAACTTCTTCATAATCATGTGATGTCTCTTCATATTTTTCAGAGTCACTTGGGAGAGAATTTTGATCCTCTTCATGTACTACTTCTTCTACTTCACCTATTTCAAAACTAGGTGGTTCATGGGTCTCCTCCTTTTGCTCCTTCAAGCAAGCTGATGCATTTTTCCCCTTGGTTTTTCTTAAAATCAATATATTTTCTCCAACTTTGGATAGCCAAAAATTTGAATCCTTTCATAATATTATTGGTCATGTCTTCAAAGATAGGTTCTGTTGTCATCAGATCTGCTCCAACAAAAGTTATAAGTTTCTAGTAGCACACAGAATGGTTTCATCTAAGGTGGCCCTATTGATCCCATAGTTTTACGCATTTGTGGAGGAGAGGCAAAAGGTTCATTGTATTAACATGCTTTTCTCAAAGCTCCAAGCTACCCTAAAAAGAATTTATAGTACAATTTCTACAGCTGATTCTATTGTGCAGTATGTGGTTGAGCCTTCTTTCATGAAACTGAAAGAATTGGTGGAATCATCTGCACCTCGTAATATAAATGAACACAGTGAGGCCCAGAACATTCTTGATCTCACAGTTTGGGAATATCTCGTTGCGGTTGAATTTTGGCTTGTCAATATTGTGGTTATGAGTGGTGGAGGTAGTGGGATTGCTATTTTAAATAATTTTTCTCAGCAAGAACAGGCCAATTATAATGCCATCTAAAGACAATACAATTTCCATCTTTTTCGCTCGTGTGGATCTTCTCAACTTCACATGAAAATGACATTATCACCAAAGAAAAATGGAAATTTCATGACTGATTTAAGAAGAAAAAGGCATTGCTTGCGTTTTGATAGATGGTTTTCTCTATCAGCGGCAATGATCATCATGGGATGCAGTGGGTTAACATACACTTATGTTGTTTATAGTGGGAATATAAAAATGAAGTTTCACTATACTCAAGAGCAGATTAACAATATTGGAGCTGCTAAAGACTTTGGAGCTGTTGTTGCTCTGGCTTCTGGTTTTTTTATTATTATAAATTTTACCCGACATGGGTCATTGTGTACATTGGGGCACTTATGAGGATATTTGGCTATTGTCTGATGTGGATGACAATTGCAGGTGACACTCCAAGATCTATATGGATGTTGTGCTTGTATGTGGCTTTGGGAACCAATGGATATGGTTGGGTTAACATGACCTGCATGATGACCAGTGTGGAAAAATTTGACAATCATAGGGGCAAAGCGATGGGTATATTAAAGTCTCAACTTGGGTTGAGTGGTGCCATGTTTGTGACTATTTATCAAGATTTTCTGCATCCTGATGTAAATAAATTTATCCTTTTGATAGCTATTGTACCAACTGTTCTCTACTTACTGCTGGGATTTCTTATCAGCCCATCAACTCAAAATGAAAAGCACAAAGATATAAGAGGCACCATGATGTGGTTCAAAATTATATATGGCATGATTGTGCTCCTAGTTTTGGTGGTTCAGTTCCTTTTCCGATTTTGAAGGTTATGATATTTCTAGGTGTTTTGTTGGAAAATGGACACATAGGCTCTGGAGATTGAAGATTTGTGATGGTTATGTGCTACTCAGATCATACCCAGGTCATCTAGAATGGATGTGGATCTTTGGTCAAAGATATGGTCAAATCGTCTCCTTAGCATAAGTAATGGACAGTTCAACAACATCGAATTGATATGCTCAACTCAGTTCCTGACTTTGATCTTTTCCGGGTGTCTTGTTGAGAATATGTTACATTTAAAAGATAAAATAGTTATATTGCCTTATCTCATGACACTTTCTGCCAATATATTAAGGAAACCATAAGAAATCATAAGCGTAGATGTTGAAATCGATTCAAGAAGGAGGTTTCTGAGTATGATCTGACAGAAATGTATTGAATATCTCTTCTACAATAGTGCATTTAGTTGTACTAAATTCCTTATTCAAATTCCATGTAATGATTTCCTAATCAGTGCATTGCCTATCTCGAGGCGCAAGTCATGTTATTAGAAATCTGAATTTAAATGATCCAAATGTTATATAAGAGTAGACTGAGATGCTCGAAAGGAGGAAGAAGGGAGGAAAAGAGGAGTTCCAGCCAAGGGCTGAGATGGTATTGGCAGGGCATGTATGCACTTTGTTTCTCTTTATGTAGGATGGCTGCTTTGAAATGATTATAATCATGAGCCTGTTTTGCTTTTATACATGAATTGTATCTAGTTATGATTTTATCTTGTGTTTGGTCTTAACAATCCATTACAAGATTCTTATAATGACATGCAATTACCTTTAAATGTCTTGTTGCATAACCAGATTCATTCTTTATAAATTCATGCTCGTAGTCTTTCCTATTACTGTATTTTACAATGATACATTTCCTGCTGTTTGATATTTACACCTAGCTTGATCTCTGTACTGTTATACCTACAACAGTCTATCAACTTAGTTACCCATTAAACCAAAATTTAAGATTTCTCTAAGCTTGACCCTAGTAGTCGGGGTTCAACTTTAGGGATAACATCTTTTGGCGCTGTTGTCAGGGATGGAGGAATGAAGACATACTTTCTCGGTCTGTATGACAATGAATATATCCAGATTTTGATGGTGAACAAAGGCTGGTGACATAGTGGCTGCAAATTTCTTCACTGGGTGACTCCAAAGAATTCAGAGGCGATTCCATTTGTTGAGGATCCAGAATGCCATCACAAGATCGAATGAAGGCCATTGTGGCTCGAAGGTTTGCACCTCTTGAATTTTCTATAGTTCCTGGTTTCCCACATCCAGTACCAAGTATGATAGAATGGGGATATTTTCTGCCTATCTTCAAAGAAAGGAGAGAAGATAATCCTGCTGATCACCTCATCAAGTTCCATGAATGCATGAATTTGCTAGATCTATAGCACGAGGATGTTCATATGAAGATGTTCATGTATTCATTGGATGGTGATGCACATGAATGGTATTTCTCATTACCTCCTTCTAGTATTTCATCCTTGAAGGATTTTCACACATTATTCGATAAGCACTGTAAAAGCTACTTTTTAGCTAAGTTTTTATTTGAAAATTGTTGTGAGGAGTATGAATTGCATAATGAGACTGAAGATATAGATAAAGAAGAAATTGTTCCTCACAATATTCAATAGTTCTCTAATGATCTTCAAGATGATGTGTATTCCCATAAACATGAACTAGAAATGGATAATGAAGAAGCCGTGGATTTGGAATTTGCTAAAGAAAATGAGGAAGCAGACTTGTTATATGTCGTTTCTTCTATTAATTCTGTTTTACATGAGGAAAAGTTTCAAAATTCTGTTATGAAAACTAATGATAGCATTATAAAACTGAAGTCTTCACTTTTGAAAACCAATCAAGTTGCTCATGCGCTGTCATCCTTCCAAGAAACTCATGAAGTGAAATTTTATAAACTTCAAATTTCAGAAAGTTTTGAAGGTCAAATCTTTAATGATGAAATTTCACACACTCTTTTGGAAAATATGGAGAGTCAAGAAAATAATCTTCATGATGTTTTTTATCAGCCTATTTATGATGAATATTCAGATGATGAAGAAAGGAATTCTGAATATATATATATATATATATATATATTGAATTTTTTAACAATCAACCGGTGTATGCCAGTTCTAAATCTGATGATGAGAAATTACCAAATCAGTCTGTTATATATTCTTCTTCATCAAATGTTAACCAACAGATTGAAGAATATCATGAACCAGAGGTTATTGATATTCAAAATTTAGAAATTCATAAAGATCAGACTAAGTATGATAGTTATTTTGATGAAGAAGAGAAGTTTTTTCAAACACCTATCGAACCCTTCAATTATGATGCTATATGTGACAGTGACACCCATGAGAAAGAAAGGGGAAAGAAATACTCAATGGAAACTCTTGAGCACCAGATTTCTACATCAGCCTTTATTGATATTTTTAACAATGATCTACTCTTTGACAGTAATTGATCAGGTTTTGAGGAGGGCAGTGACAAAGAATTACTAGAACTATTCATCCAGTCCTCATTTGTCAAGCAATTCTTTTTAGAAATCAATCAGCTTGGATTCACAGAAGACAAGCAACACGAAGAGGTCATTTTTGGTAATTTTTATGATCCTATTGCAATTTATTTAGATTCAATAATGAACTATAAAGATTCTATCATTAATTTCTTAGAATAGATTTCAATGGAGGTGAGTATGAGTTATGCTTTTCAATATTTTTGATTATATATATGCTCAAAGTTAGAAGCAAGTTTTGGTTGGTGGATGGAATTTTTGCATGGCTTCACTAGAAGCATGATTTTACTTGACCAAAGTTGTAGTTTTGGTTAGTATAGATAGTGTGGATAAATAAGCTTGATGCTTCAAGCATTTCCTTAAGTTTGTAGTATGAGCAGTTTGAATTTATAGTGTGCTATAAGTTTGCAGTATAAGAAGAGCAGGATTTCAAGGTTTGGAATAGGTTAGGAATAAGATATAAATACTCCAGCCCAATGGGGACAAAACACTGGTTGCAGTGATGGATTGGAAAGGCACAGGTCTACTTGTTCTTGGCAGCTCACAAGGAGCATGCCATCCTGAGACGAAGCCAGATGTTGTCATCAGATCTGGTCCAACAAAAGTTATAAGTTTCTGGTAGCACACATAATGGTTTCATCTAACGTGGCCATCAATTGATCCCATATTTTTATGCATTTGTGGAGGAAAGGAAAAAGGTTCATTGTCTTAACATACTTTTCTCAAAGCTCCAAGCTACACTAAAAAGGATTTATAGTACAATTTCTGCAGTTGATTCTATTGTGCAGTCTGTGGCTGAGTCTTCTTTCATGACACCGAAATAATTGGTGGAATCATCTGTGCCTCGTAATATAAATGAACATAGTGAGGCCCAGAACATTCTTGATCTCACAATTTGGGAATGTCTCGTTGCGGTTGACTTTTGGCTTGTCAATATTGTGGTTATGAGTGGTGGAGGTAGTGGGATTGCTATTATAAATAATTTTGCTCAGCAAGCCCAGGCCAATTAGAATGCCATCTGAAGACAACACAATTTCCATCTTTTTCGTTCATGTGGATCTTCTCAAATTCACATGAAAATGACGTTATCACCAAAGAAAAATGGAAATTTCATGACTGATTCAAGAATAAAAAGGAATTTCCTGCATTTTGATAGATGGTTTTCTTTGTCAGCACTAATGATCATCATGGGATGCAATGGGTTAACATACACTTATCCTATTTATAGTGGGCATATAAAAATGAATTTTCACTATACTCAAGAGTAGATTGACAATATTGGAGCTACTAAAGACTTTGGAGCTGTTGTTGTTGTGGCTTTTGGCTTTTTGTTTTTACAACTTTTACCTGCCATGGTTCACTGTGTGCATTGGGCACTTTTGAGGATATTTGGCTATGGTCTGATGTGAATGACAATTGCAGGTGACACTCCAAGATATATATGGATGTTGTGCTTGTATGTGGCTTTGGGAACCGGTGGATAGGGTTGGGTTGATGCGGCCTGCATGATGACCAGTCTAGAAAACTTTTACGATCATCAGGGAAGAGTGATGGGTATATTAAAGTCTCAGCTTGGGTTGAGTGGCACCATGTTTGTGACTATTTATCAAGCTTTTCTGTAGCTTGATGTAAATAAATTTATCCTTTTGATAGCTATTTTACCAACTTTTCTCTACTTACTACTGGGATTCATTATCACCCCGTCAACTCAAAATGAAAAGCACAAAGATATAAGAGGCACCATGATGTGGTTCAAAATTATATATGGCATTATTGTGCTTCTAGTTCTGGTGGTTTAGTTCCTTTTCCGATTTTGAAGGTTATGATATTTCCAGGTGTTCTGTTGGAAAATGGACACATAGGCTCTGGAGATTGAATATTTGTGATGGTTATGTGCTACTTAGATCATACCTAGGTCATCTATAATGGACGTGGATATTTGGTCAAATATTTGGTCGAATCCTCTCCTTAGCGCAAGTAATGGACAGTTCAACAACATCGAATTGATATGCTCAACTCAGTTCTTGACTTTGATATTTTCTAGGTGTCTTGTTGAGAATATGTTACATTTAAAAGATAAAACAGTTATATTGCCTTATCTCATGACACTTTCTATCAATATATTAAGGTGACCATAAGAAATCATAAGTGCAAATGTTGAAATTGATTCAAGAAGGCGGTTTCTGAGTATGATTTGGAAGAAACGTATTGAATATCTCTTCTACAATAGTGCATTCAGTTGTACTAAATTCCTTATTCAAATGCCATGTAATGATTTCCTAATCAGTGCATTGCCTATCTCGAGGCACAAGGCATGGTATTAGAAATCTGAATGTAAATGATCCAAATGTTATATAAGAGCAAACTGAGATGCTTGAAAGGAGGAAGAAGGGAGGAAAAGAGGAGTTCCAGCCAAGGGCTGAGATGTTATTGGCAGGGCATGTATGCACTTTGTTTCTCTTTATGTAGGATGGCTGCTTTGTAATGATTATAATCATGAGCCTGTTTTGATTTTATACATGAATTGTATCTAGTTATTATTTTATCTTGTTTTTGGTCTTAATAATCCATTACAAGATTCTTATAATGATCTACAATTACCTTTAAATGTCCTGTTGCAGACCCAGATTCATTATTTATAAATTCATGCTCGTAGTCTTTCCTATTACTGTATTTTACAATGATACATTTCCTGCTGTTTGATCTTTAAACCTAGCCTAATCTCTGTACTGTTATACCTCCAGCACTCTATCAACTCAGTTACCCATTAAACCAAAATTTAAGATTTCTCTAAGCTTGACCCTAGTAGTTGGGGTTCAACTTTAGGGATAACATATTTTGGCGCCATTCTCGGGGATGGAAAAACGAAGAAATACTTCCCTGGGCTGTATGAAAATGAATATATCCAGACTTTGATGGTGAACAAAGGCTGGTGACATAGTGGCTGCAAATTGCTTCACTGGGTGACTCCAAAGAATTCAGAGGCGACTCCATTTGTTGAGGATCCAGAATGCCATCACAGGATCGAATGAAGGCCATTGTGGCTTGGAGGTTTACACCTATTGAATTTTCTATAGTTCCTGGTTTCCCACATCCAGTGCCAAGTATGACAGAATGGGGATATTTTCTGCCTATCTTTAGAGAAAGGAGAGAAGATAATCCTGCTGATCACCTCATCAAGTTCCATGAATGCATGAATCTGCTAGATCTACAACATGAGGATGTTCGTATGAATATGTTCATGTATTCATTGGATGGTGATGCACGTGAATGGTATTTCTCATTACCTTCTTCCAGTATTTCATCCTTGAAGGATTTTCACACAGTATTCCATAAGCACTGTAAAAGCTACTTTTCAGCTGAGTTTTTATTTGAAAATTGTTGTGAGGAGTATGAATTGCATAATGAGACTGAAGATATAGATAAAGAAGAAATTGTTCCTCACAATATTCAGCAGCTCTCTAATGATATTCAAGATGATGTGTCTTCCCATAAACATGAACTAGAAATGGATAATGAAGAAGCTGTGGATTCAGAATTTGCTAAAGAAAATGAGGAAGCATACTCGTTATATGTTGTTTCTTCTATTAATTTTGTTTTACATGAGGAAAAGTTTCAAAATTCTGTTATGAAAACTGATGATAGCATTATAGAATGAAAGTCTTCACTTTTGAAAACCAATCAAGTTGCTCATGCGCTGTCATCCTTCCAAGAAACTCATGAAGTGAAATTTTATAAAGTTCAAATTTCAGAAAGTTTTGAAGGTCAAATCTTTAATGATGAAATTTCACACTCTTTTGGAAAATTTGGAGAGTCAAGAAAATAATCTTCATGATGTTTTTTATCAGCCTATTTATGATGAATATTCAGATGATGAAGAAAGGAATTCTGAAAATATATATATTGAATTTTTCAACAATCAATCGGTGTATGCCAGTTCTAAATATGATGATGAGAAATTATCAAATAAGTCTGTTATATTTTCTTCTTCATTGAATGTTAACCAACAGATTGAAGAATATCGTGAAGCATAGGTTACTGATATTCAAAATTTAGGAATTCATAAATATCAGCCTAAGTATGATAGGTATTTTGATGAAAAAGAGCAATTTTTTCAAACACCTATCGAACCCTTCAATTATGATGCTATATGTGATAGTGACACCCATGAGAAAGAAAGAGGAAAGAAATACTCAATGGAAACTCTTGAGCACCAGATTTCTATATCAGCCTTTGTTGATATTTTCAACAATGATATACTCTTTGACAGTAATCGATTAGGTTTTGAGGAGGGCAGTGACAAAGAATTACTAGAACTGTTCATCTAGTACTCATCTGTCGAGCAATTATTTTTAGAAATCAGTCAGCTTGGATTCATAGAAGACAAGCAACAGGAAGAGGTAATTTTTGGTAATTTTTATGATCCTGTTGCAAGTTATTTAGATTCAATAGTGAACTATAAATCTTCTATCATTAATTTCTTAGAAATAGATTTCGATGGACGTGAGTATGAGTTATGATTTTCAATATTTTTGATTGTGTATATGCTCAAAGTTAGAAGCAAGTTTTGGTTGGTGGATTGAATTTTTGCATGGCTTCACTGGAAGCATGATTTTACTTGACCAAAGTTGTAGTTTTGGTTAGTATAGATAGTGTGGATAAATAAGCTTGATGCTTCAAGCATTTCCTTAAGTTTGCAGTGTGAGCAGTTTGAATTTATAGTGTGCTATAAGTTTGCAGTATAAGAAGAGTAGGATTTCAAGGTTTGGAATAGGTTAGGAATAAGATATAAATATCCATCCCAATGGAGACAAAACACTGGTTGCAGTGATGGATTGGAAAGGCACAGGTCTACTTGTTCTTGGTAGCTCACAAGGAGCATGCCATCCCCAGACAAAGCCAGATGTTGTCATCAGATCTGCTCCAACAAAAGTTATAAGTTTCTGGCAGCACACATAATGGTTTCATCTAAGGTGGCCCTCAAATGAATGGACACTATGCCAATTGATCTCCCCATCGTATGTAGGGTTTATATAATCTTCTTTAATAGAAGTGACAATGTATATGTTCTATATATCCACACTACTAATGTCATCTTGAACTGGATCTGTATATTTTTTCCTTCTGTAGAATCTAATGGATAAATGACATGCAGTTACTTTGACTCAAAGGACATGCATATTTCCTTCAAGTTCATAATAACATTGTTCTTGAATGCCTAATCAATCCCCACCAGAGTTGTGTAGGGATCTACATCCTCTAGTCTCAATCACTTAAAAATATGATATGTCTTTTGTTGCACCCAAATTCTGTCACCAACATGTGATAAGATCTCTAACACCTTTATTTTCCCTCAATCCCAAACTTGAAGTGAAAATAGTGCTCTAGATGTTGATCCTACATATAAAATCCCAGCACTTCCCTTATCCTTAAGCTTATAAGAGGTGCCTTATACAACACAGCCTAAGTAATGTGGAAGACAGGTAGTGTAACTGCCTTTTACCTTTGTTTTTGGCATGGTTCTCACCTTGCACCGCTCTGTCATAAGGGAGTATAAGCAATGCCCTTGGTAAAAAGTGAAAAAAGGAGGTTTCAAGAAGCTTCTAGAACAAAAAATTCATGGCTAGTCTTATCCCTACTCACCTGGTTCAGTTAATCTCGAGATCCATGCTTTGGGGATCTCATGGCCAACCTCAACCACCCATTTCTCAACCATTCATATCCCTTTGATCCCTATAAAACTAGGCTCATACTCTATGGTTGAGGAGAGAAGAAAATAGTAAGGTTATGTTGCTGAATTAACATCCTTCCCTAATCCATTAGAGAGCATAGAGGAGCAAGTTGGAGCTATCAAGGATGAGATGTTAGTCTTGTGAAGGAGTGCATTGACACTAAGGAAAAAGGTTGTAAACTCTTTCATTTATCTATTAATGCAAAGATGGTTCCTGTCCCATATATTTGTTGTGTTATAATCTCACTTGTGTATTATCATATTCCTTAGTCACTGATATAGATCTATGGATAGTTTTCTGGTATCTTTGATGTTGTTGTGTGTTTGATTTGTTTATGCAGGTCTTCCCTCAGAGATCTTATTACAGGAATTTATAGTTTCTAGGGAAAGTCTTCTGACCTAGTTGTGACTCATTTGTTCTGGATATGAACCATTAAGACCAGAGGAACAAATTCTGTCCGCAGAAGGTGCAATATTACTGATAACAAATCTGGCGACTCCACTGGGGAGGATCCTTAGTAGATCTGATCTTCCTTATCCTTCGAACACTTGTCCGAATCCAAGCTCCAACTTCTTATCATTTCAGTCAGATCTACCATCTAACCTAGTTAGGTTTTGAGTTGATATCATCAGATCTCTTCATATCTGAGTCATCCTGACTTTCTATGCTCTTTATTACTGTTGATTTATCATTTTGTATGCTGGTTTTCCAAGGTATAACTTTATTTTTTCTCCTTTATTGTGTTTTGGACACTTACAGGGAACTGTGTATGTGTAGTGGGAAATAAGCAATCCCACCACCTATGCGTAGATAGCAAGAGGTGGTGCCATCGCCTGTGAGCAGTTACCAGGAAGCGGTGCTGCCTCAGAATTGCTCTGTCAACAACCCTCTAGAAGCGGTGCCAGGTAGGATTTTTAGTCCCTGTTTGATTTGAAAATTTGGCTTTTGTATTTTTATTTTTGTGTTTTTTGGCTTACTTTTTGATGAAAATGAAGTGTATTTTTGAAAAAAAATTCTCCCTCACGGTCGAGAGGGGCCATGAATTACATATTCTGCGGTCACTTTGATTGTTATATTCCCTTTGCATTCAAAGAAGAGTTTATGTTTCTTGCATTGGATTTTACATTCTTTTCTTTGCTTGAAACCTCTTTCTCCTTTCTATAGATGTTATTCGTTAGAATTGGAGAATATACACTTCATTTTCATGGGTATGTTTTGGTTTGTTTTGGAATTAGAATGCGTGAGTGATCCATGTTGTTTTGAGTCTTTCTTTGCTTGGGGTGATTTTTGTTTCCTTTTGCATATTGAGTTTTTCAGTGCTTGATAGGAGACATTGGTTCTTCATTTCCTTGTCTATTCCAAAGATAAGTTTTAGTTTTCTATCTCCTTTTCTTTATTTGCAACAATGTTGAACGATTTTGTTCTTGTTTTGTGCTTGATTGTTTTAAGTTTCCGATCTTACTTTCATTAAGAAGAAATATCTGTTTTCGACTTTCCATGAATTAGATTTAGATTTGTTTGGAAATGTCAATGAAATCATCTTTCCATTAAGTTTTTATGCATCTTTTTCAAGCATGAAAAGGTAGGAAACATTTCTGGTTTATTTATATTAGATGTTCTCTAGATCTCTTTTTTAATTGCTTTAGATATTGTTTGGGGTGCATTGATATTTTACTTTTTCGTTTGAAAAGATAGAATTACATTTGCATTTGGGTGTGCATTTTTGGGAAGAAAAGTAAATCTCTCTCCCTCTCTTAGGTAGAACTTCATTGAAGAGGAAAACTTGCATGATCATATAGATTAGTGTGCATATTCTTTAATTTCAAGTTTTCACTCCATGGTTATGTTAGCACTGGAATTGAGCCAAAGGTTGCAGAAGGCCTGCTCCCAGGTAACAGCAGAACCACTTTCAAAGAGAGAATTGGCCTTCTGCTCTTCCAAGAGGGATCTCTCACCAAATATTAACAATGCCAGATATGTACAAGTGAAACTATAAATTGTTTGTAAAATTGGTTGTGTTAGGTCATGTTTTTGTTTTTCATCTTTTAATAGTCTTGTTTAAGTTTTGAAGCTTGCTTTTATTTATTACTCCTAGAAAATTTTGTTGATTGGGATAGTTTGAATTTTTTCCCTGTTGGATTATGTTTACTTTGTTGGATTATGGTTTATATGTTATGCATATCAGTAATTCAAATGCTCATGATTTAGTGTTTGCTTTGGTATTATAAATGTTTTCCCTCTTGTTTTCAAACTGTACAACCAAAACCTTAGAATACCTATTTTACTTAATTGAGTTTATTGAGATTGTGTTGGCTTGTTCTTCTGTAGTCTGAGAACAAATTCTGGCACAAACATCTTTGGCGCCATTGCCGAGGATGAAGTTGAAAACCTATTTTCCCTGGGATACTTATCATTTCACTGGTTTTGAGAGGTGAACTTAAACCAGCAAATTATAAAGACTGCTTTTCACTAGTATTTCATAGCGGCTACTAAGGGAGTTGGAACAAGGAGTAGACCTAGTTCACCTTTACAGCTGGGTGTTTTAGACCTAGAATAGATATTGAAAACAAATAGGAAGGTGAGAAGGTCTCAGTCATCACCAGCCCTTTGTAACCCTGATCAGTTAGATATTTCATCACCTTTTTCTGTTTTGAAGGGAGAAGAACAAGATTCATCCTGGTTGAAGCCTACAATCCCTGTTAGTAATTTTCAAGTTTTCACTGATCCTAAATATTTCAAGAAAGAAAAGACAATATCTCCTGGAAAAATCCCTTTATTTCATCTCAAAGTTGGTAAAAATCCATTTCAGCCAAGTTCTAGTCATGTCTTTCCACCACCTAAAGCTGTCAACTTAAAGATGGCAGCCCAAAATCAGCCATTATACATGATGGACTGAATGGTGGCAGCTAGGTATGCACCTTTAGTTTTTCCTCAGCCTTTGAATGCACTTCCTGGAGGTGATTATTAAAAATACCTGCCTAGGTTTAATGGACAAGGTGAGACCACAACTGAGGAGCATTGGGATGCCTTTCTTAGCTATGCTGATAATCAGAATATTGAGGCCAAGGATGTATGGATGAGGATGTTTGTACAGAGTATTGATGGAGAGGTTAGAAAATGGTTCAGGGAGTTGCCTGCAAATTCTATCACTATCATAGAAGAGCTTCAGGACCTTTTCATGAGACAATGGGGTGATACCAAGGATCACACATATTACATTACTGAGTTTGGAGCCCTTAGGAGAAAGAAGGATGAAACCATAGTTGATTTTTCAAAGAGGTTCAATAAAATGTATGGTAGAATCCCTGCAGAGATAAAACCTTCAGAAACTTCTGCCAAACTCACCTATGCTAATGGTTTTGATCATGAGTTCTCCCTACTTTTGAGAGAAAGAAGATCTGTTACTTTACTGAACATGCAGGAGGTAGCATTAGAGGTGGATTCTAATATATTATCTTCTAATAGATTGAAGGGAAATACAGCTCAACAGATATATGACAGGAAGGGTAAGAAAGAGGCAGCTCTAGGGGTTTCAACATCCCACTTTGCAGAAGGTAAAATTGATGAGATGGCCAAGCTGGTCAACATCTTGACAGCAAAAATAAACAAGTTGGATTTAGAGAAGAATTCAAACAAACCTGTTCAAGAGGGAGATAGAAACCCTAATAATCAAAACCAATTCAGAAGACAGTTTGTACCTCGTTTCATTCCTAGAGAGAGAAGAAACAATGATATACAATGAGAAAGGAGAGAAACTAAGGATAAAAAAGTACCACCACCACTTCAGAATAATGTAGTTGATGAAGAAGAAATTGAAGAGCAAGTGTTTTTTGAGAATATAGATCAGGATATGAATTATTTTGGAGAACAGTTGACTAAGGATTTTGTGACTGAAGAAGATTTTCTAAACTCAGAATATTATGATGCTAATTTGTTTGAAATAGAAAATGATTTGAATCTTGAAGTGACTACTATAATTGCTGATACATATCATACTGATCCAAAGAAAACTTTAAATTTTAGATCAGGTCCAAAGCAAGTAGTTCAAAACCCTAAGAAAAAGGTAGTTGTTGGGAACCCAATATGCAAGTGAATTACAACTAACATACAGAGTGTGAAATATTTATTTTCAACCTAGGGAAGTCTTGTATTTCAAGGATAATATGCACTGTAGTGCTTTAAACACTAAATTATTGTAAATAAACAATCCTATTCTCTGTTAATCTATGCTCATCCAAAGAATCCACTTAGTCTAGTTTACCTTCTAAAAGATACAGTCACAATTACCTTCTGCTGTTCTTGATCTAGAAATTGAAAGCTTCATAAATTCATATCCAAATTACTTTTGCAAAAAATGAAATCCTGTTTATCAATCCATTTAATGATTCACCCAACTATCTTGATCTGATTACTCTAGAAGTTCAAAAGACAGAAATTGGAATTAGATCTTTCTAGAAATTCAAGGTACAGAAATTGAGTTGAACTAATCTAGGAATTCAAAGTACATGAATAAAGTTCTACGATTATGAAAACAAAGGAACAAATTGCAAGAATCTATGGAAACAATAATTAAGGGATCAGGGTATGGATAGGGCTGTTTAGCTACCACACAATTGCATAATAAATAATTACCTACACAGTCGACTGTTTTAGCATGCCACTACAGCTTTCCAAGAGATGCAATGAATAACACACTGTCAATCCACAACTGTCATAGCTTCCTATGAAGAAATGAAATTAAACATAACATCACATGGCAGAATAATTAAAATTCCTAATCTAACTTAGCAATCCCTGTGGGAAGGTGGGCCCAACCTTCACACAGAGATGCTGGATGAACACACGTTAAAACCCTTAGATATGAAGTAACTCCTTGTATTAAAAAGGTAGATCGATTACACAACTCTTAGTCACAACTAATACAATTAATTGATTACAGGTTCAACCCCTGGGTCATAACAGCTCTCCATATTTATACAATGTAAATCATAACATCCTATCCCTATTATTGGGCAACCATGAAGATCTCTGATCTTCAGGCGCCCTAAATTACAATAGCTGTTACAACCGTGGCAGGATGAAAGATAGGAAATATAGGGAAACTGTTGATTGAACCAGGAATAATGATATATTTAGATCACAGCTGTACACAAGCAGCGGTGCACCGTTGACCTCCAAGTCTGTCGCATTCTGTTGCAGCTATCTTTGTACAGCTTTGCCTGGAATAATATATTGGGACCACATTCCTTGGGCAATGGTAGGATGGATGGCGATCAGCTTGAGTGATGAATGCCCATCCTTTTCATAACATGTTCAGCCCGATCTTCCTGCAGTCTATATATCTCAAAATACCTTTATAAACCATCATATGTTAGCATATTGATAGATATAAATCCTTAATTACCACAATCATAAGTATTAATAAAATAAGAAAATAACCAATCATACCTTGGTGGCTTGAAGAGTAGAGTGAGGGAAAAACATCTATTTGGCATGCTCAATGGAGTAGGATAGGGAAAAAATGAGTGAATAAGGATGGTCAAAAGGGCCATTTCTGGGCCCAACATCTCCCCCCAACTGTCTTGTTGCATGTCCTCATGCAACAAGCTCCATTATTCTGAATTTGAATCTTGCACTGTGCTCTGTTCATGGAGATAAGAGAAGTTGTATGGGAACTCATACATTCCTTCTTTTTCTATGAACCCTCTATGGGCAACCCAATATCTCCAACATTGCTGCTCCTCTACCTTGGTCAGTGAGAAATCAATCCTGTATGGTTTTACTGGCCACCAGATGAGGGGAAATTTAAATTTCAGGCCAAGCCAATTAGCCCCACACTCCCTGATACATCCAACATAATCCTTAACCCTAGAAAGTTCCTGTTCAAAATTTCTAAAATAATAGGGGTCTCTGCTCCTGAGAGTAGGAGAGGAAACCTGCCATATGTGCTTACTTCCTTCCAATGCTGCTTGTTGGTGTATATAAATATGGTTGGTACAGGTAGAAATAACTTCCTCTTGCAGTTTCATTATGTGCTGAGTCTGGATGGGGCATGAGAGAAAACTCCTGTGTCGAGCAAGAAAAATACCAGGATTTTGAGGCTCACTTCAGACCCACAGATTAGAATGGGCTTCATTATGAGAAAAGGTTTGAAAAGAACTTTCCCACTGAGCATGATTGCTCACAAAATAAGCAAAGGCTCTCAATTGAACATCTCCTGAAAAAGGGACAGGATTTGAATGGCGGTTTAGAGGACAAGCCATCTCATGCAAATATAATTCACACAACAAATTCTGATCTTCAAAATTGCTTCTAAAAAATGTTTCCAAGAATTTTACTGAGGTTGTTATCTCAAATGACCTCCCTTATTTCACAGCCCTTAACTTAAACCAAACAAATTGTTCAAATAAAAAGACAGGGTAAGAAGAGGAAGATACCCTAGTGCCCAGGAGTTCTTGACAAAGAGCATAAATTTGCTCTTTTTCCTTCTGCATAGATTGGAACTTTTTTAACTCCCTTAGTTTGATTTGTAGCTCTTCTTCTCGAAGTCTCTGGGTCATACGTTCTTCTTCCCATTTCTCCTCCAGTATCCTGATGGTCTTTTTATGCTCAGTGAGGGAAACTACCCCTTCTTGGTATTCTTCCATCTGGCTCTTCCATTTTCTTACCTCCATTCTCAGAATTGAGATTTCTACTGTAGGGTCCAGGGCTTCTTCTTCTTTAGGATACTCCTCCTTGTCAGAATCTAGGTCAATGAAATTTCGAAGGGGTTCAATCCACACTTTGTCACTTGATGTGCCACATTGGACATCCTACACATCTGAAGCTATTTCTGGGGGTGCTGGTTCTTATGTGATAGCAACCTCTTCTGGACTCTCTTCAACAACAACGTCCACCACTCCTAGAGATGCTGGTTCTTAGGTAACAACATCTTCCTTCTGGGGTTCTCCCTTGGAAATTTTGGCAGCTGACTGTGAGGACATTGGTTCTTATGGAGCAACTTCCTCCTGAATTTTAATTTCATTTTCTACTTGATCATCAACTGCTATCTCAGCCAGGGGTTGTGAGGCTACTGGATCTTGTGTGACAGAGCCCTGTTCTTATTTTTCCTCATGCTATTGATATTGGATGTCTTCTTTAGTATGTATCTATTCATCAAGGATTTTAGTATCACCTGAGGGTTGTGATTGAACTTGTTCATCTTCACCCCAATCCATATCAATAATGACATCCACTTCAGGGTTAATTTCTTGTTGCATTTCAAGAGTCCCTACTACAATTTTCAAGGATGTTGGTTCTTGTGTGACAACATCCTGACTCACTTCTTCATCTCCCTACTGTTGTGGCTCCTTTTCTAGTATTTCCATGTCCCGGGACAATTATGGGGTCGTAGTATAGATTTCTTCATTAAATTCTATAGTGCCTTTAGTCCTTGGTTCTTCTTTTCTCACTTGGACAGCCACTTGGACAAGAACATTCAAGGATGCTGGTTCTTGTGTGATAGCACCCTGTTCAATCTCATCATTGTTTTGTTGTTGTGGTTCTATGTCTATTATTTTTGTGTCATGAGAGGATTTCGGGGTCTCAATGCAATTTTCATCCATAAAATAAGGAATAAATTCATCCTCTGGTTCCTCTATTCCAGGTTTAGTGGCAATTTCGACAGGAATATTTAAGGATGTTGGTTCTTGTGTGGCAGCATCCTGCTCATTTGAAGCTTCCTTCTCCTAAAGTTTTTCTTGGGGATTTTCACCATCTCTCAAATCTGTAGTATTCAAGGATGCTGGTTCTTGTGTGGAAGCATCCTGCTCATCTAAAGCTTCCTTCTCCTAAAGTTTTTCTTTGGGAGTCCCATCATCTCTCAAATTAGATTGTCCCTGTCCTTCCTTAGTTGTAGGTGTAGACTGCTGTGTTGTAAAGGCATGAATTACAACCTTATAACCTGATTCATTAAAGATTTCTCCATAGGTGGGATAGACCACTCTTTCTTCCTCATTGCTAGCCTCGGTAGGATTTGATCCTTCTAATTGATCTATAGCTTCTACTAATGTGTGCAGCTTCCTTTCATCCTATTTTTTGCACGCTTCTTTCCAATTTTCAATTCTTTTCTGAGTGCTTGTACTTCCTCTTTTAATAGCCTGTTTTTGAAAAGAAGTCCTTCAATTTGAGGTTCTTCTTTGACTGGCCTTTGTGGGGCATCAATTGGTTTGGGTTTAAGAATGGGGAACTCAATTTGTGCTTCTAAGGTTTCCCATCTTTCCCTTGCTGCTTCTGCTACTGCAACCGACCTGGTTCTTTTCCTTCTTATTGGTGGAGATGCCTTAATATCATCCTTTTTTTCATCCTTTGATTTCCTCATTTTTCTCTATGGTGCCGGAGTTTCTAGATTTACAGCTGAAGTGGAAGGGATATTCCCAATTCTAGGATTTTCTTATTCCTCAGTATATTCTTCCTCAATCAAGGTTCCTCCCCATTCAGGTGAGGATTCAATGATCACCATCTCAATGTTTTCTTCTGTTGCCATGGCTCTATCATCTTCAGGTTCAACTGTCACAGCATCTAATACTGCTCTAGTTTCACCCTCTGCTGTCAGAGCTACCCTACTATTTAGTTCTTCCACAAGGTTTTCATGTACATCCTTTGATCTAGTCTCATATCCCCCCTGCAACTATATTGGAGGGGATCCGAACCTCCTATTGTTCTTCATTTCCCCCCAACTGTGGAATGACCTGCTCTTCTTGATTTGGCTCCTCTTCTATTGGAACACCAGGAAAATGAGCAGGTTTCTGAACTTGGGCTACAAATTGCTCCCAGGTTATATTGTGTTGAGCAAGGGTCCTTAAGATTATTAATTTAATGAGGCCATGGTGGGTCAGTGAGGTGAGTGGATGTTTGGAAAATCGAACAAACCCCACCATATGATGTAAATCATTGAGCAAATAATATGGAATATTTAACAGAACCCTGTGACAGAGATGAGATAGTAAAGGGAATTCAGAATGATAGACAGTTTGGTACCTACCTTCGCAAGTGATGTATTTCTTGAGAAATACGGTGACTTGATTCCATGGCCGTGGAAATGCTTGTAATACTATCCCCCTTCGTGTCATTTGAACCTGCTCCCCTTCTATTAGAAAGTCTTGTACTATTGTAGTAGTGGGGATTTGACGTTCGAACCAAGCTCTTCCCACCTAAGGAATACTAGTGACCTCAGCCATTATGGCTTCAAAAAATTCAATACACAATCCCTAGACCTCTGAGTGGGTTTCTGTAAGATTCAAAGCGAACTATAAAGTTGCTTCATGGTGAAATCCATTCAGGTTTTTGAAAAATTCTGTCCAACCGACAGCTTGAAAGATAGCGAAGACTACAACATTTCATCTAAGGTCTCATGTATTTGAAGGTTCATAACAAGTCGGAATACCCATGTTTCTGTCTTCAGAATTATATTGCGGTTCAACAGATTACAGATTCTGACAATGGAAGTTACAGCACAGAGTATGCATGGACAACTGAGAGGAGAGTTACGAAAATTTAGAAAGTTTCAGCGCATTGGATTATTTGAAATTTTATCCCAAATTGGGAAAGGTGGTGGTTATTAGGTAGCATAATTAGTCTTTACGTCGCACAAGCAGAGAGTCAATCGATGCAATAATGGGCATAAAAAGGGAGGTATGACTGATATTGTCAAATCATATTGATACTTAATCAAGTGGTTAATCAAAGCTATACCTTTTAAAATGCACGATGAATGTCCTTTGGGGAATAATAGAACGTGTGATTGCAGTCATTGCGAAAGATGAACTCATGCGCTGTGTAGTCATTAAATGTAATCATTATTATAGGGGTGCTGTAATAACCTTTTTTGTCAGCGAACCAAAAACCATCGTGTTAAAATGGTAAAAAACATGACGAATACTAAATTATGGGTCAAATTGTCGGCATCAGGAATCAGAGCCATATCTAGAGGAGTTGCTATCTTGCAAAAAAGATCTGCCAATAACACAGGAGTCACAAAGAGTCACAGCTGCAGGCCATTAAGAGATCAAAGTAGAGGTGCGGCCTTGAATGATCGAAAAATCAGCCAAATATGGCGGAGTTACAGCTGCCGGAAAATATGTCGTAGCTACCGGAAAAGATGTCACAATTGCTAGAAAATATGTCGCAGTTGTGGTAAAAGATGTTGCAGCTACCGGAAAAAGGGTCATAGCTGTGGAAAAAGGATAAAAGAATGTTAAACGGATGAAAAAAGGTTGTGCTACAGCTGTGCGAAATTAGATTTATGGGAAAAATTAAAATGGGGTTACAGCTATGGAAATGGAAGAAGGCAGAGTTTCACAGTGTTACAGCTACCGGGAACAGTGTCGCAGTAGCCAAAAAAGGTGTCGCAGCTACTGGAAAAGAGTGTTGCAGCTTCCAGGAAAAGGGTGTTGTAGCTTCTAGAAAAAGGGTGTTGCAGGTGTTGGAAAAAGGGTGTTTTAGCTGCCAGAAAAGGGTGTTGCAACTGCCAGAAAAGGGTGTTGCAGCTTCCAAAAAAAGGGTGTTGCAGCTGCTGGAAAAAGGAATTTGCAGCTGCTGAAAAAGGGTGTTGCAGCTGCGACAGGTTTATTGAGGGAAAAATCTTGGTGCAGGAAGTCACAGAAAAATGACTTTGGTCGACATGCCTGATATGACCACCATTCTTGGGCGCTTTCCTGCACATTTTTAGAAAAAAAACAAAAAAACGGATCAAGCGCAAAAGAAAAGATAACAATAATAGGAAAAAAAACATTTATTTATGTACAAAGATTCATATGCGATTTACGGTGATCCATTAAGGATTGACAGAGGTAGAGAAAAATTCCTGCCCTTGTACTACTTGGTAATCAAGATCAGCTGCAATTTGTGAGATAAATGAATCCTTTGAAATGGGTTTATGGTACAATCGTATCCTGTGACCATTGGAAAATAATGGTGCACGGTTTTCATCGATATTTACTAGGTGAACTGTACCGTTATCAAATACTCTATCTACTAGGTATGGGCCTAGCCATCTTGTGCATAATTTTCCCTTGAAATCTATTTTGAATCTGGAATTGTATAATAGTGCCTAGTCTCCCTCACAGAAGACCTTCTTTTTGATGAATCGGTCATGCCAATTAGATCTCTGTTGCTGAATTAACACTGTCTAGTCCACAACAGCCAATCAGTTCTCATCTAGTTTGTTTAATTGGTTCAATATGCTCTTCTGGGCTTCGGTTACATCTAGTTTTACCTTTATGGCTGCTTCAAAGTCTTAATTTCAAATTCAATTGGGAAGATGACACTTTTCCCATACACTAAGTCGTAAGGAGAGAAAACTGTAGTGTTATGCCAAGTGGAGCGATACACCCATAATGCTTTCGAAAGTCTGTCAGCCCAGTCTCCACGATGGCTCTTGAACATCTTGGTGAGGATAGCTTCAATGAATTTGTTAGTGCTTTCCACCTGGCCATTGGTTTGGGGATGGTAAGGTGAAGCTACCTGATGCTGAACATGATACTTCCATAGCAGAGCTTCAAATTGATGCGACATAAACTGTGGTCCTCCATCAGTAACTATTTCCTTAGGTACCCCAAAATGGGTAAAGATTTCACTATACAAGAATTCAATCACAGCCTGTTCATTAGCTTTCAACAGAGCCACAACTTCTACCCATTTTGTCATATAATCGGTATAGACCAAGATGTAGGCTTTCTGCTTGGAACGAGGGCTGACAGGGCCAACAAAATCTAGGGCCCATCTATCAAAGGGTTCAATTACTAATTTTGGTTCCAGAGGCATTTGATCTAATCTATTGGGATGACCCATCCTTTGACAGCTATCACAAGACTGGACATATCTTTTTTCATCCCTAAAAAGAGTCGGCCAATAATAGCCCATTCTTAGCACTTTGTGTCCTGTCCTTTTTTCTGCAAAATGTCCCCCGTAAGGTTCATCATGGAATGCCTTTAGTATATGGAAGATTTCATCTTCTCTTACACATCTTCTGATCTCAAGATCAGGACCTATGTAAAAGAGGTGACCATTTACCCAACAATAGCTGGCACTTTGCTAGATGATTTTTCTCTTTTCTCTTTTGGACATATGTGTTGGAAGTTTTCCTGTAGCCAAGTAATTAGCGACATATGCATACCAAGGGGAGTGAGCTGAAACTACAAATAAGTGTTCATCTAGAAAAGAGTCCTCTACAGGAAAATTATCATCACCGTTAGTGAAATGAGATAAAAAATCAGCGACAACATTTTCTTTTCTAGGTTTACCTATAATGGTAATATCAAATTCCTGTAATAATAAAATCCATCTAGTCACTCTGGCATTAGTAATAGGTTTATTCATGAGATATTTAATGGCAGAGTGGTCAGTGTGCACAAATGTAGGATATCCAGTAATGTAATGTCGAAATTTGTTAATGGAGTAAACAATAGCTAGGCACTCCTTCTCAGTGACAGTATAATTAAGTTCATTAGGGGCTAAGTTTTTACTAATATAATAAATTGCATAAGGTACTTAGCCATCCTGCTGACCTAAGACTACTCCAATAGCAGTATCATAAGCATATAAATAAATGTGGAAGGGTAGGGTCCAATCGGGTCCTCTTAAGATAGGAGCTGTGGATAGCTTCTGCTTAATCTTAACAAACATTGTCTGGCATGCTTCATTCCAAACAAATTGCACATCCTTCATTAACAGTGAAAACAAAGGGGAGGGAAGTTTGGAAATTTTTTCTATAAATCTTCGGTAATATCCAGCATGCCCTAGGAAACTTCGCACTTCTTTTTGAGTGGCAGGAGTAGGTATATTTTTTATTACCTTAATTTTCAAGGGATCCACCTGGATGCCATCAGCAGAGATGAAATACCCCAATACTACTCCTTCACTCATCATCATATGGCACTTTTCAGTGCTTAAAGAGAGCTGGGTTTGTTCATATGGAGTTAAAACCTTTTTCAAATTTTCCAGTGCTTCTTCAAAATTTTTGCCATAAGGAGTAAAATCATCCATAAAAATTTCCATACTATCATTAACTAATTCTGAAAATATGCTGATCACAGCTCTTTGAAATGTTGCTAGTGCATTACATAAACCAAAGGGAAGCACTCTGTAAGAAAATGTTCCCTAGGGGCAGATGAAGGTAGTTTTATCTTGGTCTTCAGGAGTAATCTGAATTTGATTGTACCCGCTAAACCCATCCAGGAAGGAGAAGAACTTCTTCCCTGAAAAGGTATCGAGTACTTGATCGATAAAGGGCAAGGGAAAATGGTCTTTTTGTGTGGCCTTGTTCAGTTCCCTATAGTCGACATAGACTCTCCATTTACTATTTTTCTTGGGTACAATTACAAGCGGGGACATCCACTCACTGTCTAAAATAGGATATATAAATCCTACTTCCAAGAGTTTATGAATTTATTCCTTCACTATGTCCCTAATATTGGGGTTCATTCATCGTTGATGCTGCCACACAGACCAGGAGTCACTTTTAATATAAATATGATGGGTGCATAGGTTATAGGGAATACCCCTCATGTCTGTGTACTCCTAGGAAAATGCCCCCTTGTGTTATTTCAAGAGACTGATCAAGCACTTCTGTTCATCTAAGGAGAGGCTAGGGTTAATATTCAGGGTCTTTCTAGACTCTAACTCGATGGGAATACTTTTCAAATTTTTCAATACTAGGATTATATGTGTGTCATTGACTAGTGATTCTTTTGTGAGGTTTTCTTATTCTTCCTCACCTAGAGTAATGTTCAGGATTTGATAAACCTCTTTACTAACCGAAGTGGGTTCACTGATGAAATTATTGATGGCATCATCTTCAGTTTCATCCTTAAAGGTTAGAGCCTTCCCAATAGTTAGTAATGGTTGAACGCCCTATTCTTCCTCTGGCTCCATCCAGAAAGAAGTTTCAGCTTCAAGGCTTGGTCGAGCTGGAGGATAGAGAGTGAGGTTCTTTGTCTCAGTGCTGTCTGATATGGTCAGAGACCCAGATCGACAGCTGATGCAAGCATCAACTGTGGCTAACCAAGGCCTTCCCAGGATCAGTGGGTGTCCCCCTAGCTATGACTTAGGTTGTAAAACCAAGAAGTCAGCAAGGTACTTCCTAGAGTCAACTGAGATGATGAAATCATCCAAAATTCCTTCATGTTTAACGATGGATCTATCTGCCAGTTCTAAAATAGTAGGGGTCGGTCTAAGATTAGTGAGCCCAAGTTTTCTAATAGTTTCAATCGTCATGACATTAATTGCTGCTCCTAAATCTACTAGTACATTGGGTATCTATGTATTCCCAATATTTACAGTGACAGTGGCATTCCCAGGATCGTCATATTTGGCCAAAAGGGTTTTTCTCGTTATTAATGCAGATAATTTCCCTATGACATGAATAGTGGGAGCATCTCTGGGTTTTCTTCCTGGTTTCTTTGTGCATAGATCTCGAATAGTTCTAGAATAGATAGGTATGTCTTGAAGAGCTTGAAGGAGGGGAATTTTAACATAAAGATTCTTTAACTCTCCTAAGAGGTTAAAATGAGGTTGTTCCCCTACCCTTGGTAGCATTAATCTCTTGGGATATGGTGGTTTCCTAATCAGCTGGGTAGGCTGTGTATCACTAGATATATCATTTTGTGTTTCAACCGATCCATTAGTGGGATGTTCAGCATCTTTAATGATGGGGGTTGTATTAGATAGATGTTGTGGATTCACCCCTTCTTCATGTATAGGGGATGGAACATCTTCAATGATTACAGGCTCTACTATTTTTCCTGATCGTAAGCGAATATCGTTACAAGGCACAAGAGAAAGGGAGTAGGCAGTCATGTTGACAGTCTCAAATTGATGGAATGTTTTATTGTTTGGGTTAGGATTAGTTTGAGCAGGCAGCTGAGGTCGTATCGGCATATTTAGGACAACATTGTTCTACAACTGCAGCTGTGACTGCTGATGAGGATATTGAGGATATTACGGATATTGATGATATTGAGGAGGGTATGGTTGCTATTGATGTGGAGGTTGTTGAGGAAACTAGTTCCCTGGATGGAAATCCCTCCATCCAGGAGACCAAGAAGTTCAATGGTGTGGTGGCTAAACCCAGGGATTCCAGGAGTTATAATTTTGCATCGAAGGTTGAGAGGAATTCCATTTAGAATAAGATGAAGGGAATTGTGTATTCACATTCTGCATATTATTCCAATTATTCATGTTATTAAAAAATGGAAATGAGTATGGAGTCATACCTTGGTTTTGAGGCTTCTAGGGCCTAGTGTGAGATCCTCTACTTCCTATTTTTTCTTTGCCCTCAGGACATCGATTTTCGAGGAGATAGAGCTCATCATTTATATTTTGAATTTTTCAAGGAGGTTTCCTATCTTTGCATGGGTGGCTCCTCCATTGGATGAATTCTGAGTTCTGTCGAAGACATCATGTTCTAGCTTATCTCATTTGTCTCGCCTATTATTCCTGGAGGATCCCCTGGAGTACCTTTTACATAATTCCACAATTTTCTCGAAAGAATCCTTGGATATATCCCCCTTTCCTAACAGGTTTAACATATCTTGGCAATCATCCCTAATCCTGTGAAGCAAGATTATCTTGAGCACATCTAATCCCATGTTCATCTATCCAACTCTTTGCACATTGTATAAAAGCCTCTCTACAAAATCTCCAGACTTTTGTCCTCCTTCTGCACCATTTTAAACAATTATTCTCTATTATCCTTGGTGTTGCAATATTCTTGATATTTCTCCAAGAACACTTGTTTCATCCTGTCCCAATTAGTAATAGTTCCACCTCCTAGGCTCATGAACTAGCGTAATGCATTGTCCTTCAGAGTGGCAGGGAAGAGCTTAAGCTTTTGTGCATCGGTGATGTAGTCGTAGCTACAACAGAGGATATCAAACTCGAAAATAAACTCATCTAGATCCTCTGCTGCTTTTCCATGAAAGTGGGGCAACACCGATGGTGATATATTTTTCATAGGAGCCATTCCTTCTAGTTTTTGAATTGGGAATTGAAGTGTCTCCATTTTCCCTTCAGTCAGGTTTTATCCCATTGACTCTTCCTCATCAGATTCATGTCTGTTACTCATTTCTTCTTTTGTTTCCTCCTCTTCATTCTTCTCTTTGTCCTTCTCTTTGTCCTTCTTTTTGTCCTTCTCTTCATCCTTCTCTTCGTCCTTATCCTCATCCTTCCACTGATCAAGAAATTTATGATGGAACTATTTCCACTCCTCTTCAGTCACAACCTTTTCATTAACGTGATAGACTGGACTTTGATCAGCAAATCTTGCAGTACTAACTTTGCCTCCCTCTGTAGGGGTATTTGAGGGTGTTGCAGCTACTCGTGTGTTCTCCATTGTGGATCCTGACGCTAGCACCCCAGGATTGTCAGGGATTCTTTTGATAGGTGTTTCCTGACAGCGAGCCTTGGTAGAATAATCAATTCTGTCAACCATATCATCAATGAATGTTCTTCTACCCAATTGTGGTCCTCGACCACGACCTCGACCACCTGCACTGTTAGTATTTTGTGGGGTTTTTGGAGTTGTAAGATGATCACGCTTTACCCTTCTTGTATTCATGCAACCCAAATAATTTAAGTAGGAAAACTAAAGAAGACTAAAGAGAAACAATTACAGAATGCAACTATAATGGTGTTTAATACTTATCCTCCCCAGCAACGACACCAAAATGTTGGGCACCCAATATGCAAGTGAATTACAACTAACATACAGACCATGCAATATTTATTGTCAACCTAGGGAAGTCTTGTATTTCAAGGATAAGATGCACTGTATATGCTTTAAACACTAAATCACTGTAAATAAACAATCCTATTCTCTATTCAGCTATGCTCATCCCAAGAATCCACTTAATCTAGTTTACCTTCTAAAAGATGCAGTCACAATTACCTTCTGTTGTTCTTGATCTAGAAATTGAAAGCTTCAAGAATTCATATCTAAATTAATTTTGTAGAAAATGAAATCCTGTTTATTAATCCATCTAATGATTCACCCAACTATCTTGATCTGATTACTCTAGAAGTTCAAAAGACAGAAATTGGAATTAGATCTTTCTAGAAATTCAAGGTACAAAAATTGAGTTCAACTAATCTAGGAATTCAAAGTACAGGAATAAAGTTCTATGATTATGAAAACAAAGGAACAACTTGCAAGAATCTATGGAAACAATAATTAAGGGATCTAGGGATGGACAGGGTTGTTTAGCTACCACACAATTACATAAGAAATAATTACCTACACAGTCGACTGTTTTACCATGCCACTACAGCTTTCCAAGAGATGCAATGAATAACACACTGTCAATCCACAACTGTCATAGCTTCCTATGAAGAAATGAAATTAAACATAACATCACACAACAGAATAATCAAAATGCCTAATCTAACTCAGTAATCCCTATGGGAAGGTGAGCCCAGCTTTCACACAAAGATGCTGGATGAACACACGTTAAAACCCTTAGATTTGAAGTAACTCCTTCTATTAAAAAGTTAGATCGATTACACAACTCTTAGTCATAGATAATACAATGAATTGATTACGGGTTCAACCCCTGGCTCATAACAGTTCTCCATATTTATACAATGTAAATCATAACATCCTATCCCTATTATTGGGAAGCCATGAAGGTCTTTGTTCTTTAGGTGCCCTAAATTACAACAGCTATTACAACTGTGGCAGGATGAAAGATAGGAAATATAGGGAAATTTTTAATTGACCCAAGAATAATGATATCTTCAGATCACAGCTATATAAGAGCAGCGGCACAATGTTGACCTCCAAATTTGTCACATTCTGTTGTAGCTATCTTTGTACAGGTTTGCCTGGAATAATATACTGGGACCGCATTCCTTGGGAAATGGTAGGATGGATGGAGATCAACTTGAGCGATGAATTCCCATCCTTTTCGTAACATGTTCATCCCAATATTCCTGCAGTCTATATATCTCAAAATACCTTTATAAACCATCATATGTTATCATATTGATATATATAAATCCTTAATTACCACAATCATAATTATTAATAAAATAAGACAATAACCAATCATACCTTGGTGGTTTGAAGAGCAGAGTGAGGGAAAAACATCTATTTGGCATGCTTAATGGAGTAGGATAGGGTAGAAAGGAGTGAATAAGGATGGTCAAAAAGGGGCATTTCTAGGCCCAACAATAGTCTTTCCTCCTAAACAACAGTTTGATCCAGTGTTAGAGAAAGAACAAAATCAGGATAAACAAAAGAAGACTGTTGAGGTTGAAGAGGTAAATAAAAGTATGTAGAATTTCGGTTTTGAAAATGAATTAGGAAAAATAAATATCCCTATGCCTTTCACAGAGTTAATGAAGAATCCTTCTTACAAAAATTTAGTTCTGAAAATGATTGGTTTAGCAAAAGATCTAGGTATTCAGCAGATTTCTGTATATGGCGACTCCGAGTTGGTTGTTCAGCAAGTAAGGAACAACTATCAAGTAAGACAAGATTGTTGAAAGTGTACCATAATGAGGTATGGGATATGATAGACAATTATTTTGTGGCTTTTAACATCACTTATATTCCTAAGGATCATAATCAAACTGCTGATTCCCTTGCCCTAGCAGCCACACATTTCAGGATTCCCAAAACAACACAGCTAAAGTATCCTATTGAGGTTAGGTACAGACCTTCTGTTCCTCATAATGTAAAGCAGTGGAAAGTTTTTGAAGATGATATTGAAATAAAAATGTATTTGGAGCTGAAAGGTGATTTTTCCAATTCCATGATTGATCAAGAACAAGATGATGAGATTGAAGAGTTTGAAGGTGGTGCATAAAATGAGATTGCAGGTCACAAGATTATTGAACTTAAAAGTAATTTCATTTCTAAGGGTTTGGTGCCTTTAGAGAGAATTTTTTCAAAGGATGATACACCTTTAAAACCTGTTGTACAGTCTTTAGAAGAAAATGTAGTGGACTGTAATATTGGCACCCCTAAACATCCTAGAATGGTGAAGATTTCAAAAGCACTCACAACAGAGCAAAGAAATAGGTACATTAGGTTGTTAAAAGAGTATGTTGATGTTTTTGCATGGTCATATGAAGATTTGAAGACATATGATACTGGAATAATACAGCATAAAGTGCCTTTAAAACCAAATGTTAAACCTTTCAGACAAAAATTAAGGAGGATAAATCCAGCTTTGTTCCCTATTATTGAAAAGGAGGTGAAAAAGTTATTAGATGCTAAGATTATTGTTCCCCTTATGTATTCTTCATGGGTAGCCAATTTAGTTCCTTTCAGGAAGAAGAATGGTGAAATTAGACTATGTGTTGATTTTCGAAATATGAATAGGTCTTCATTGAAGGACAATTACCCTTTGCCAAAAATAGAACAAATATTGTAGAAGGTGGTTGGTGCACAAAGAATTTCTATGGTTGATGGTTTTTCAGGATATAATTAAATTGCCATGCATCCTGATGATAAAGAAAAAACAACTTTTACTACTCCCTGGGGAACTTTCATGTATGATAAAATGCCTTTTGGATTAATGAATTCTGGAGCAACTTTTCAAAGAGCTATGGACATAGCCTTTGTGGGGGAAAGAGATAAGTTTGTAGTGATTTACTTAGATGATATTACAGTCTTTTCACAATCAGATGATGAGCATCTAAAACAATTAAAACAAACTTTTCTGAAATACAGAAAATATGGTTTATCTCTTAATCCAATGAAATCACATTTTGGTGTACAAGAAGGTAAATTATTGGGCCATTTAGTTTCAACTGATGGTATAAGGATTGATCCGGAAATGGTGAAGGCAATACTAAAAATAAGTTTACCAAGGAGCAAGAAGGATGTACAATCTTTCATTGGTAAAATCAATTTTTTGCATTGGTTCATACCAAATTTTGTTGAGACTATCAAATAGATTACAACCATGCTGAATAAATATCAGGAGGTCAAGTGGACTATAGAAGCAAAAAACTCATTTGAAAAGATTAAGATGCCTCTTACGGAAGCCCCAGTATTAGTAAGCCCAGATTTTACGAAGGAATTTCTAAATTTTTCTTTTGCATCTGAAGATACATTGGCTGCTGTTTTATTACAGAAGAATAAGGATAATCTTGAACATCCCATTGCATTTTTCAGCTAAACTCTTAGAGATTCAGAGTTAAAATACAACATTTCAGAGAAGCAGGCTTACTCATTGGTAAAAGCTTTGAAAATTTTCAGAATTTATGTTTTGCATTTCAAGGTTATTGCTTATGTGCCTAATGTTGCTATAAAGGATGTTTTGACTCAACCTGAGATTGAGGGAAAAGGAGGGAAGTGGATTGCCAAAATCATGGAATATGATGTGGATATCAAACCTACAAAGCTAGTAAAGGGACAGGGTTTAGGTAAATTGCTAGCTGATTCAAATTGCCAAGCTTTAGGTCTACATCTCATGGCAGAACAACTAGCATAGGAAGAAATTCAAGAAGAGCAGGAGAAAGAAAAGATTATGGATCACTATGCAGAATCCACATGGTATGCAGATATTGTGCATTTTATTTTGTACTTGCAATGTCCAAAACATTTAGACAAGAAAGCTGCTAGGTCTTTAAAATTGAAAACTACTAAATACTGTTTGATAGAACAACAACTATTTTGGAAATATCCAGGAGATATTTTGCTCAGATGTTTGGATAAACCAGAAATTGAAGGTGTAATCTTTGAATCCCATGAAGGTGCTTGTGGGGGACATAAGTATTGGAAGGAAACAACATATAAAATTCTAAGAGCAGGATACTACTAGCCCTCCTTATTTTCAGATGTATATCAACAGGTAAGAGCATGTATCCCTTGTCAGAAATTTGATGGTAAACAAAAGTTGCTGTCATTACCTTTAAAATCAATTGCAATTAATGCCCCTTTTCAGCAATGGGGTTTGGATTTCATAGGAGAGATAAATCCATCTTCTTCAGGGAAACATAAGTGGATTTTGACTGCTACATATTTCTTTACTAAGTGGGTAGAGGCTATTCCCACAAGAAATGCAATAGATAAGGTGATCATAGATTTTATTGAAGAAAATATTCTTAGTAGATTTGGATGTCCTCATAAAATTTTGACTGACAATGCTAAGGCCTTTAAATCCAAGGCTATGGGGGAATTTTAAGAAAAGAATGGTATCCTGTTGAAACACTCAACTCCTTATTAACCTCAGGGGAATGGGTTAGATAAGTCATCTAATAAAAATATCATTCAGAGTATCAGGAAGTTACTGAAGCATAATAAAAGATCATGGGATTCTATGCTAAAGTATGCATTATGGGCAGACAGAATAACAGTTAAACAAGCAATTGGAACTTCTCCTTTCCAATTAGTAAATGGTACAGATGCATTTTTTCTTGTTTAGTTGGGAATCCCAGTAATGAAATTTTTTCAATATTGTCGGGAAGAACCTAATGATATGCAAAGAAGAATTTATGCACTGATAGAGTTACAACAGAAATGTGAAACAGTGGAAGAAAAGGCTCAGCTGTACAAGTTAAAGGTCAAATAAATATTTGATAGGAAGATCAAAGATAATACTTTTTCAGTGGGAGACATGGTTTTGAGATGGGATTCTACGAAGGAGCAGTAAGGAAAGCATGGCAAGTTTGATAACCTTTGGTTTGGTCCTTTCATAGTATCAAAGTTTCTAGAAAACAATACTTTTGTACTACAGACTTTGGAGGGTGAGGAATTGTCTAATCCAGTTAATGGATGATTTCTCAAGAATTTTTACAGTTTTTGAGATGGATACTGGACTTTTATTGTATATACCGGTGTGAATAATAGAATAAGGACTCCATAACCCAATGGAAATTTTGCAGACTAGCAGGTAGCAGCACAGAAGGCATTGGTCTACAGGTTCTTGAATCCTCACATAGATCGGGACTTCATCCCGCAGCAAGAGCCAGATGTTAGGTCATGTTTTTGTTTTTCATATTTTAATACTCTTGTTTAAGTTTTGAAGCTTGGTTTTATTCATTACTCCTAGAAAATTTTGTTGATTGGGATAGTTTGAATTTTTTCCCTTTAGCTTTCATGATTTTTGATTTTTTAGTTTTATTTGTTAGAAGTTTTGGTTTGATTTCATAATCAGAGGGCTTATAGAAGGCTTATATGGATTAAAAAGTCTAAAAAATAACATAAAAGCCTAATTAGGACTCCTAAACCAAGTTTAAACCTTTATCATTAGCTTAATTTTTGCAAATCATTAACATAGACTTTCTTGTAGTGCAAGCCAAAAAAAAATGCACACAGGTGCTACAAGAAAGTCGCGCAAGCTAAAAATCATCATTTCTGATTTATTTTTCTTCGGGATTATCAAACATAAGATTTCAATCATACTGTGTGATGGATTTGATACGTGTATCTTGTAGATTAATTACTGTGACAAGTGTGAATATCATCATGAAGGAGAATCATGGCGGTTTCTTGCAGAGGTGATGCAATAATGATAGCAGACCATAATGAGACAAAGGCGTGTTGAATTACGTTTTCCTTGAAGTGCACGTAGATCAGGTGAAGGTCATGGCGAAAAATCATCACTTGGTAATCGGAATTTTGAAACAGAGTGAAAATTAGGGCTTTCAGGAGCGGTTTTCTGGATTTTTCAAAGCGGTCAGAGAAGATTGTAGCATGCAATTCGACACTTGACAGGCAAGAGAACAAGATTCCAGCAGTTGGATTAGTTGTTTTAACAGGTAGTTTTTGAACCATTATCAAGGTTCATAAATTTGGGGTTTTTCTAAACAAACGACTAATGACAGAATTGATGACAGAGCATTAGTTTTTAAATCTAATTCATGCTAAATGATGAATTCTTAGTCAATGGGTTTAAAGTATTTATCAGTTAAATGAGAGAAGTCAAATTAGGGTCTTTTGGGTTCCCCTGTATAGTATTGTCTATCAGTTTATCAAAATTTGAAGACAGTTAGGATGTGCTTTATTGATAGAAGTTGTTTGACAATATTTCAAAATGAAAAAGAGTGCTAAGACTAATACCATAGAACCCTTAGACTTAAGCTGGGTCCAAAAATTTCTATATTGTGCACAATTGTTTGCAGAAGCAGGATGTTTAGTGTTCTTTGAAAATATTGAAGGTTATCATTTAGAGGTTTCTTATAGGTTCGCTCAATGTTTAGACAAGGATGTAGTGTCTTTTGACACTTTGAAGTTCAAAATGACCAAGGAGTTACTAACATAAGCAACAGGAATTCTGGATGAGGGAGAATTCTGGTTCAAAAAGGTGCCCTTCACTTTTGATGCTCAGATATATCTACTTCTAGGTGTAGTAGCAGATTGGGGAAAGGGAGTACCCATTCAAAAGTTTGAACCTGAGTGGATTGAGCCTATAAAAATATTACAAAGCTATATCACCTATGAAGGCAGATTTGCTTTTGTGTTCAAGTATCATTTTAGATTTCTTCAACATCTTAGTAATGAATCCAAAATGAATATCCATTTATTCTTTTTGAAAAGTTTACAGAAGATGTCAAGTAGGGTGAAAGAACACCAGGATCATACAAAATAATTAGTTTTTCACCATGGGCTCATAAAACTGATCATAAGCCTCTGTATTGCAGAAAAGAGAAAAGACATGGGAACACTTCTTATTTTGGTCAGGTTTAAAAATTGAGAAGGACGAGTAGTCTCAGAAGAGACAGGTAGATAAGGTGTTGTACAGGATTATACACCTAATAACCATAGGTATGGGGTTACCAACATACTCAATCAACTTGCAGACAATTGACTCTAAAGTGCAGTAAAGGAAATAGGAGGATTAGAAAGACTTACTTGATAAATGAAGGTCGATCCTTGCTAGTCCTCTTCCACTCCGCTTCAACTTCAAAGTCTTCAAGGTTGCTCCTCTTTCACCTATCAAGGGTCAATCTTCCAGATACAAGATGATTCATATATATATAAGCCGGTTAGATAAATCATATATAAGATGTAGAAACATAAACGTTATCAAACCAAGATACATGAAACACATATGGAAGAAGGATTCTCTTTATTATCAATAATGGAAAGAGTTCAGGTTACAACCCAATGCCTGAGACAAGGACTCCTCTGTAGCCAAAGGATTCTGAGTTCCACTGCTCCAAAGAATTATGTATACAATCCACCACATAACTTTTCCCTCCAAGTCTATATATCAAACACCCTCCCCAAGGCCTGTATTTATATGGAGGAAATAAGGCAGTTTCAAAGGTTGAGGAGGTTGAGACAGTTAAGAGGATTAAGGGAAATGGCTTAACTAATCTCAAATCAGCATGTGTTTTTATTTTTAAATTTTAAGGGACATATTCGTGGGTATGTATAAGTACAACCCGTGAATGAATCACGAATTGCTATAAAAGCAACCCGTGAATAGATTCATTCACGACTTGCAGCAACCGACACTCATGAATGATGCACGAGTTGTACATAAGGAGAGTTGCGAATACAACTTAACATATCAAAATGACAAAGTAACTAGCTGGATAGAGGAGAAATGTATTTTACAAGAAGCTCATCTATAGTATCCCGGGAAAACCTCAATCCATAGATGTCCTTTTGTGTGCCAACATGAGGAATGTCGGCACTCGGACGGAGAGGTGCCATTTAGGTGGATAATAGATGCCCCCTAATGTGTGAGGTCAGAGGGAAATGATGGCCGAAATACATTATAATCATCATATTTGGAGAACTCAGAAATACGATGGAACAGAGAGAGTACCTGGAACAAATACATAGTAATGTCATATACAAATTTACATCTAAGGATGCTATGTTCAATTTACTGGAACACTAGCTCCGTTACAATATTTGAGTACATCATATAATACGGGTAGGAAACCAAATATATTACAAAAGTGGATCGAAGCCACAATATACAATAATGAGTCTTCAAAGATCTGGAAGCTGTGTATAGGAATAGAACATAATCTTGCGCAACTTAGTCCATAGGTGAGGAACTAAAGTATTCACAAAGGATCCCAAAGAACCAGTACAATCCAAGCCATGTGAATAAGGGAAGCTGAAGTCAAATATGGAAAGGATTCAACAGTTTGTCAATCAATAGATGATAATTGACAACTGAAGCAAAGGAATTCACCAATGAGGAAAGTGAATCCTGAGGTACCATCGTCAAAACTCTAGGTCGTCGTCATCAAGAAGTGCTGAAACAGAACCATGCTATGATAAGGAAGGAAATAGATCCTCCAACGGATCACAAGAGTGACTAGGAACTGGGCAAAAGAAGGGAGACACAAATAGAGAATAGATATAACAATGATGGGATCAGGCTATAAAGCAGACATTGGGAAAAGTCCTTGAACAGTGAGCACACCATAGAGATGACCCAAGGTAGCGTAGAACGGATAGGTAGAACAACTAGACTTATCTGTCATGTAGGAGACATGATCAGATTCCCCAGGTATAACGGACAAGAGGAGGAGTAAGAAACTCAAAGCGATAGATGAACACAAGTACACACTGAAACATGGATATCGAAAAGCAAAGAGTGCTATGTTTAAGGATGACATGCTGCCATTACTGAAAACAAGAGAAAACTTCTTCCTTACCTTCCTTGTTAAATTTTAACCAGTCCAGGAAAGTAAACTCGGTTCCCTCTTCATTTTTTAACAAGCTTGAAGAGATGGGAAAATAATGCTTGATTCCCCTTTTTCTTGTAAAGGTTTAACGAGTCCAAGAAAGAAAACTCGGGACCATCTTCATTTTTGGCAAGCTTGAAGAAAATAAAGAAGAATGCTTGATAAAACACTAATTCGTGGATTTTACGAGCCCAAACTAGTACATGCTTGATGGTGTTTTCATAGTTTAGAGAGTCTAAAAATGCCAAAGAAGACTCCAGGGGGGGGGTCCTTTTTCATACAATTTAGTCTCCTAAGGCCGAAAAAGTATAAAACAAACCAAAGAAGAACTCTCTTAACTTCCAAAGAATAAAAGGCGCACCTTTTTCGTACTTAGTCAGGAAGGTCCGAAAAAGGTTAAATTACCACCTACCCAACGCTCCTTAAAAAGAAGCATATAGTCTAAGTTTTACGAGTATGAAGGAAGGAAAGATCACTCGGAAAGATCCATTTGATTACGAGAAATGGGGCTTACAACAATAAACTCGATGCTTTGTTCTTTAGGGTTTAACGAGCATGACAAAGACACAAAGTACACTCGAAATCTTTTTCATGTTTTGGTCTAGAGCACGAAAAAGAGAAAACTAAGCTCATACCGGGGGTTCCTTTTCCATAAGTTTAGTCCCTCAGGTCTGGAAAAGAGATAAACCTATGCCTGAGAATACTCTTCTCAATTCAAAAGAAAAGAGAGGGATCCTTTCTCGTATTATTCCACATGGTCCAAGAAAGAGATAACCTACCACCAATGTGGATGCCCATTCACATATTCTTAATGAGCCCGAATGGACAAGTTTACTCGGCAGTCAAGTCTATTTTGAGGAGTCAGACTTGGGCCTAAAGAAACTCATAATATTTCCCTTGAAGTTTTAACGAGTCTAGAAAAGTCAACTCGCGGCCTCCTTACTGTTTTTAATGAGCTCGAAGGAGAGAAAAAAGAATGCTCTAAATGCGAGGAGACGAGTGTCATAGATAGGTGAAACTAGTTCCAAGTGCAAGGAACAAACCTATGCATAATGCAAGGAAAGTGAGCAAGATAAGGACACTAGGGGAACGTCTCCTCAAGGTAAAATGTGTCAAGTTGCAAAGGCAAAATGATACAAGGTTGGGCGATAATGAGAACAAAGATGAGGGCTTATACAATGAGCTAAAAGCGTGGAATCCGGCATCAGGCTCATAAGCGTGAGCAGGGCACATGCAAATGCAATTACAGCTTGAACAACAAGGTGAGGCCAATAAATAGTTGTGAATCCAACTAAAAATCCTATCTCCAAGAAACAACAACATCATGATCATATTCAGAAGAAAAGATCCGATGCGGGTCACTTTGGCAGAAACACATGTGACTTTGCTATCTTCTATAAAAGGTAAAGTCAAGGAAGAATAAAATTATATAGAACCAAGGCTCAAGGGTTTATAATCAATAAGATCAACCTCAGAAGGAGAGAAAAAATCAAGAAGGGAGATAGAGTCTGTAGGAACAAACTCAGTATCACAGGAGTTGAAAAATTCATAAGAAAAATCAAACTCATCAGGATCACTAACTTGCTGTTCGAAAGAAGAGTCAAAAGACTCAACAAGACCAACATAAGAAGAAAGGTCAGGATTACTAGGAAAATCAGGGTTAGACTTAGTCACAATTGAACCAACATCTAAAAGAAGATTAGACTGTATCAAAGACTCTAGGAAGACTTCATCCGAAGGAAGGAGATCATCCGAGATAGGACACATGTCTAAACTTTCAAATGGATTAACAGAGTGGAGAGCAGGCTCCATGGTCTGTATAGGATGACTCACCTGTTCAACTTCTAGGACCAATTCCTGAGAAGGTAAGCATGAAAACAGAGGTTGCTTCTCAGTAGCAATTGAACATAAAGGATAAGAGGCCACATAGTTCACCTGTGGTGGGGTGGTGTCTACAGAAACACTGGGAACCAATAAAGGAAAGACCTGGTCTCTAGTCGGGTCAGGAGACGGATCAAGAAAATTCAACTGATCGATAGTGACAATATATTCACCATGATTAAAGTACATTACACGAAAGAATGTTGACACCACAGCTTGCATGGCATAGACATAATCACGTCCAAGGAGCATATTAAATTCCAAGGGGTCTTCTATCACCATGAAGTCAACTAAGACGGTCTTCCCACCCAAAGTAATAGGTGTTTGAGCAATAATTCCCAAGGCTAAACAAGTTCTTCTATCAAATTCCAGGAACTGACTAGCAGTCGACACAAGGCTGGGAGATCCCATGCCTCGCCAAGCATGAGCAGACAAAATACTAACTGAGGCTCCTTCATCAACAATACAATGAGCAATCGTATATGGTTCAACTTTGACCTTTATCTGGAAAGGTTCATTAGAAGGAAGGCGCGGCTCAACTAGGCTATCCCAATCAAAGGAAGCAATGTGAGAGCTTGGTGGGGGTTGATTCGAAACAAATTCAGTGCCCCCTTGTTCAGTAAGTTCTGAATTGGCAGTGAAGAAAATGTGACTAGTAGACACTTCACTCTCCAAAGGAAGAGTGGGATTGATTGATAATGGAATTGATTCAACCACTTCATGATAGTCACTCTCTGAAGGGAGAGTGGGATTGACCAAAGATAGCATTGGTTCAATCAAACCAAGGTCACTCTCTGAAAGAAGAGTGGGATCGACCAAATATGAGATTGGTTCAACCACGTGATCAACCAAAGGTTGAGTAGGTTGTTGAGAAACTATAGGTTGTTCAGGAGAAGGAAATTCTTGAGTCTTGGACCGCACTCTTCGCACCTCTGTGATAGAAGGGCATAGATGAGTAAGATGATCTCCCTCGCATAGCATACAAGGGAACTTAAGTTTGCACTTCGAACGACCAGTTTTCTCAACTGTGTCAACATGACTAGCAGTGGATGACTGTTTGCTCTCAGCATGACCTGCAGAGGCTAAGAGTTTTCCCCCAGCATGAACTACAGAGGCTGGGTGACTGGGTCCAACATGACTAAGAGAGGTTGGTTGTTGAAAATCTTTAGAATGTTCAAAAATGGGATGACCATGAAACCAGACTCGTCGCACCTCCGTAATAGAAGGGCATTTATAAGTAAGGTGGTCTCCCTCACAAAGCTTACAAGGAAACTTGGGCTTGTGTTTTGAACGGGTAGTCTTTTCAACAATGTCAACATGACTCACAGTGGTTGACGGATTGTCTTCAGCATGAACCACAGAGGCTGAGAGACTACCCCCAACATGACTTGTAGAGGCTGAGAGACTGGGTCCAACATGAATTGTAGAGGTTGGATGGGCACCACCAACATGAACAATAGAGGTTGAATGGTCAGGATCAACATGCTTTGCAGCAGTTGAGTGTGTGCCCCCAGCATGAACAACAGAGGCTGGGTGGATGGGTCCAACCTGACTAAGAGAGGTTGGATGGGAAGGTTCAACTTGAACAACAGAGGTTGAACGAGTGCCCTCAGCATGAACTACAAAGGTCGAGTGACTGGATCCGACATGACCTGGAAAGGTTGGAAGGATCCCACCATCATGATCAACAGATGCTAGATGGTGAAGATCAACTTGACTTGCAGAGGTTGAGTGCTTAGATCCAACATGACCTGTAGAGGTTGGATAGGTGCCCCCAGCATGAACAACAGAGGTTGGGTGGTGAGGTTCAACTTGACTTGCAGAGGTTGAATGGGTTCCCCCTTGCTTATGTGCATTCTTCCTATTCCTCCTTCTTTTACTCCTTTTAGACTAATGGTTACTAGTATCGGTACTTTCACCGCATGAGGTAGAAGGAGGAGGAGAATCAACTACAGGTGAAGGGGAAGTAGTGTTTTGATGTTGTGATATAAATAGCTTACTTGAGAAGCATCAGGAGCATTCAGGACGGTTGGAGTGGAAAACAACCACACCGGTAGCCCTAGGGTGAATCCAAGTAGATTCAGGGTGGCCATCAAGGGAACACCAACATTCCCCATGAGAGGAACAGAACAAGGAGTTCCCATCATGGGGATCTCTTGGTTGGTGTTCGAGGGGTTGTTAGCCATAGCTTCAAACCAGGAGACAAATTCTGAGGTTGATAAAAAACCAAAATTACAAAGAACACACCTAAAGGCACATTAAGTACAGACAAACCACACAACACTCACTAAAAAAATTCCTAAAGGCAAACAGACAAACAGGTATAAGATGTACTTTCCAGAAGAAAGCTGATAGACAGTTACTTGGTGTCCCTATAGATGTTCTTAGGCACAAGCGGAGGAATCACCCACCGCCTTCCCACACTTTCTACTGGGGTTACCTTCCAAGTCCGTCAAAGGTCAACCAGAAATAACCTTCCAGTGTACCTGTGTATGAACCCTAGATGTCAAGAGACTAAAGGCTACCTTGGCTATACCAATAGTCTGGGGGGATAGTTGCAAGTTGGACTCGTACGCATGGGCAGGGTAGCTGAGCCCGAAACTCTATCTAGGACAGAATCCCCAGATGCGTAAAAGTCCTGAGTTACGTTTTGACAAGGATTCAGAGGGTTATCTCCTCTGTCCAAGCCTCCACGTGGCCTCGTGCTTAACTCCCGTTTGAGAGGAGCTTCCCAGATAAAGTCGATAAGGTCAAGGATTTACCTAGTGATTGGCCAACTACGTCTGAGATTTAACACTTGTGGGGAGTTTAAACTCCCTATCCCACAAGTCTATCCTAAGCTAGTTGGTGTATCACCCTATAAAATAAAACTTACTAGTAATTTTTAAAATTATATCGTTTATTTTAAGGGCTGTTATTAGTCAGAGGGTAAATGGCATGAAACTTATGTGGTGTTTTGACTCAAATCAGAAACAAAATGACTAAGCAAAGAGATATGGAATGCAAAAGCAAAAACTATTCTCTTTTTTTTTCAAATAGAAAACTTGAAAGCCACAAAAGAACAAATTCTTTTTATTTTTTTCAAAAACAATGATAAGCCATGCAATCTAGACTAAAAACCTAATCTACATGCATATAAAGCAAACATGTGTTTTTATCTTTTTCTTTTATAAATGCAAAAGAAAAATCAGCCTATCAACTAATGCAAGCAAGTACTGCAAGCAAAGCAAATAGACAACTACTCTACACCCCACAAACAAACCCTAGGTTTCCCTAAAGTTAGATATCAACCTCTTTTGAAAGGAAGGCTCACAAAGGTAAACAAGCCAACAACTTTGGAATGAAGAGACTGAGCAAAAAGACTAACATAAACAAAGGTCAAGAAGTCCCAAGCATCAATCTAAACCTACAAACAAATCCTGCTCAATACCTTGTCCAACAAGGTCAAGCCAAAGAAGGAGGTAGGGGGGGACAAGCAGCAAAAACACGTATAGGTTCTTTTTAATTTTCTTTTATAAAAGAAGCTCATCTATAGTATCCTGGGAAAACCTCAATCCATAGATGTCCTTTTGTGTGCCAACATGAGGAATGTCGGCACTGGGATGGAGAGGTTCCATTTAGGCGGATAACATAAGGGTCAGACTTTGATTAAGAAACTTAGAAAGAAAGTCATAGTCAAAGAGGAAGAAGTTGGTGAACTTGGAAAATCTTTGAAACAGGAAGATGAAAACATTGAACTTGAACAACAAATTAATGTTGAGGAAAGCAAAGCTTCAAAGTCAGAGGTGAAGGAAGCTGAGCCAGTGGAAGATGTTTTACCTGCAGAATCAGATCAAGATGTTAAGGAGTAGAAGTAGAGCCCCATTATAGTAATGTCTGAAGATGATGAAAAATACTTATTTGATGAGGCTAGAGTTCCTGCTAATAACGAAGCTAGGGTTTTTTCTAACCAAGAAATACACACCCATTTCGAAGAAGAAACAGTGTCAAGAAAGAAAAGAATGAAGGTTGTTGAATTTTCTTCACTAACTCATCAAGGAAGGGCTCTGGAAATGTTGGGAGAGGTTGGAGTAGTCTGGAGACCTAAGAAAAGGCTGAAGAACAAGCTTAGGTTAAACATGAAGAAACTATTAAATCACAAATTGGCTGAGAAAAAGGTTACAGTAATAGAAGATTCATCATCTTAGGAGAAATTGGAAGATAATGAAGATGATAACAAAGAAGTAATGAAAGGTAAAAAACCAATAGTGTTAAAAGAAAAACCAGTCTTCACTGATACTAAGATATTTGACATTTTCATGGAGATTTGGAAACAAATGATTCAAGAACAACAACAAAATGATATAAAGAGTTCTTGTATGAAGAAAAGAGAGATAGTTGAAGAAGAAGTTCAGTGCAATATTGAAGTTGAAGAACAACCAGAGATTCCTGTGACCTTCACAGAGCTGATGAAGGAGGATGAAGAAATATAAAAGAAGCTGAAAATCCCATGGACACCAGAATGGATGCAACCAATATCAGAAAGTAAATGTATTGATTCTGAAAAGGAAAATCTGTAAAGAAGCATTAAGCAATACAAGAATCAAATTGAATATATGCATGAAACTAATGATGGATTAGTTACTGCAAATAGGAGACTTAGAGAATACTTGGAAGAAGTGAACAGTCACTACCAGGAATTGATTGTAGTCACCTAAAGAGGCTCTTAGAAGGAAAAGATAGACAGAGAATTAGTTTACAGAGTTAAGGCAAACTATCCAGGAGCTGACATAGTAGAATGGGGAGTTAACAAATAGGGTTGCAGACTTGAAGGTAGACCACTTGAAAGCTCGAAGGAAATATCAGGCATTGCAGGGAATTGCTCTATTAGCTGAAGTAGTGAAATACTTGTAAAATTCTTTAAGAAGAGCAGTTATTAGTTAGTTTGAAAAGTTATTTCATTTTTGTATAATGCTAATTTATATTGAACAATTCAAATAGATGACCTAAAAGTAGTTAGGGTTCAGTTATGCAACTTTTTTTCAAGGAACAAGATAAATGTAAGTCTGAAAGAGGACAAGGGGTTCGATTTTTTCTGACAAGGGGAGGCTATCAGGCTTTGTTTATGAGCTAAGTGTAAAGACTCTTATGTGTTTTTGATGACTGAACTATGAAATATATGCAACTATATGCCCTTTACATTATTGACTGGTTTCATTTCTAATTTGTGTTAATTACTCAGTTGGTATATTCATTTCCCGTTTAATGTTTTTATATTTGAAATGCTTGCTAACCGTGGGTGAAACTCAGTATTGTGTTTACTCTGTTGGATTATGGTTTATATGTTATGCATCTCAGTCATTCAAATTCTCATGATTTAGTGTTTGCTTTGGTCTTATAAATGTTTTCCCTCTTGTCTTCAAACTGTACAACCAAAACCCTAGAATACCTATTTTACTTAATTGAGTTTATTGAGATTGTGTTGGCTTGTTCTTCTGTAGTCCAAGAACAAATTCTGGCACAAACAGGTTGAAACAAGATATAGAACCATTGGGCGATGGAGTCAAGAGGTGTAGCAGAAATAAACAGAACTTATGCAGGCGATTTAAACACAGAGGTAAGATAGCCATTCAATCACAGTAAAATTATAATTTTCTGGTGGAGAAGAAGAACATGAATAAACCATCAACACAGAGCATTGGAAAATGAATTTTGTATTAACTTTAGAAGAAATCTTTGGTGAATATCTGAAACAATAGATAGAGTGTAGCATGTATGAATTTGAAACTGTTATACACTTATTTCAGACATGAAAGAAAACATAATGGAAGAGATAAACTAGAAAAACATTCACATGAGAAAGGAAGCAACAGACTATAATATAAACAACACATGAATCCCTATTTAAAACACCAACCTTGGCTTTACAACTTTAATAAAATACTCTTGAAAGCATACACAAAAAAATTACATCAGTTCCAACCCTTCCTCCTTCTTCAGGAGGTGTATTTATAATACTTTATTGCTGAGATTACTCTCTGAAACAAACCTAAAAAACTATTTCCAGTCATAATCATGCATTAACAGTCTAGAGAGTGGAACTGTTGCCACAATTTACAAATATGAACAAACATCATGGAGCAAGTGGGTGCACTTCGGCCTGAGTGATAGCTTGATGTTTTCGGCTACTATTGTGGATCTTGAGTATGATGCCTTTCCATTTGTTTCCAGGTGAGTCACCATTTACCGACTTTTGGACCTTTCATCCAGGTGGAAGAGTCAGCATAACACCCTTGTTCTGTCCAAAGTGTGTGTTTTCACTGTGTTTTAAATGTAGCTTTCCGTATGGGCACACACTGGAAGGGTGGTTGACATATTTCCCTTACTCAGCATCCTCTGCCACCTCCTTCCTCTCCAGGTAACACTGTTAGCCATGGGTTTTGGAAGAAGGGACACATTGATCCTGGATGAGGCAAGCTCATGAGGTGGCTTGTCATTCTTGTAATTCTCACCTCCAGTGAGATGGGCTCTCCCACAGGTAATGAGGTGTAGCATATATACACCAGCCCCATCACCCTTGGTAAGTGGACTTCGCAAATAGGGTTGTGCGGGATTTAGACCCCTGATGCTCCCATCCGAACAAACGCTTATACAGGGAGCATCCTAGGACTGTCTCCTTCTATGGAGGATTTGGGGGTAGCGATGGTATCAAGGGTTCCTAAAAAAACACTTACGGGGAATAAGTGTTTAGGCACTACGTCGTCGAAGGTGGGGGTATCTAAAGGCAGGTGTATTTCTAAAAATTATTCATGTCTAGGCCCTGATGGCTGGTGTCATCCTTGGCATGCAATACCAAGGTGATGGGTGAGTGTGGAAATTTTCTCACCAACCATCAACACACCTAGATGGATAAGATTTTAGAACCAAATTTCCATCGCCAAAATATTTGAGCTTCTGTGGATTCACGACGAAGCAGAAACTTGGGCTCTGGAAATATGTTAGCTCATCCCCAACATTTTGAAGGAAGTATATATAAGGCTTCGAGACTGACCTTTGCAATGACTGGTCAACATTCCCGCACATTCTATCATCGAGTGTTTTTTGGTATCAACATGTGTGAGAGCGCGAGCAGAGTGATCCTTTACCTACTGGGGATCTAGTCACGTCATTTCATCAGCCGCGACACCTTACCATTTGCTGTGGGAAGTATTTTGGACGCCATCTTGTATAGTTGATCCATGCTGCAAAGCTCATGAAGTGGATGCTCCCACGCTTCCTTGATCTTGTGATGTAGGAAATGGAATGATCTCCCCCTTCATGCTGGCCTCGTCCCATGTGAGTAGCGGGTTCACCGGTTACTTTCCTTACTTCTGCAGGCTAACTTACATAAAAGCCACCTATCTTTATGTAATACGACCCTGCCATAGAGATGATTTCACCTGTATGCATAATACGAATGGTGTTGGGGAATTGGTGAATCTTCTGGGAGGCAGATTACACGTATGAATGTCCCTTCCCCTGTCATCTTTGCACTGGATGTGATACCTATAGCTTGGAGGCCTCCTCAGCCCTCTGATTTGGGGGAACCTTTCACATCCATTGTCCATGTTTCTTCACTTCTTCCACCAATTTAACCTTTCTTGATACAATGAGAATTTTTGGATCATGATGTGTTCTTACCCGTTGATCGGGATCGACCTCTTCATGCAACCGTCAATTCGAGTGGGTCCTACCACCTCTTTGCAAACTGGTACCATAACGTTGTCCATGCTAGTTCGGATCATGAAAAGAACCTCGATCGTAGATATATTCCCTTATTTATCATTACCGTTGATATTCGCAGCCGGTACCACTTTTCACAATTTGAAATCGCAACTTTATCCACACAAATCTAGTTTGCGAAATCGGCTGAGACTGTAGATCTGCTTCTGATCTCATCTCTGTCGTCGGATGCTTTCGACCTTTAATCATTTCACGATCTGGAAAAGTGGCTTTGGATGGGAATGTTCACTGTGTGAAATGTTTTGACGTCATTGGTCTATAATTCGATCAGTCTCAGCCTTTGATTACGACTCCCATTTAATTCCTTCAGTGCATTCGATGTTCTCTTCTTTACCTTGCATTTTCGATCCCTAGACTATCCTGTTGCTTTTGGTATTCACCACTCTAGAGCAGGGATGCCAATTTATGCTGTCCTTTCCTCCATTTCCACCATGGCTTATCCCAGTGGCTGAATGCTATTTCTTATATGCCATCAACCTCCCTGCAAACTCTAAGATTTCCTTTCCAATACCTTTTGATAGGAGTAAACTTCCCACATATCTCCTACACTCAAAACTTTAACAGAGTGCTAACAGGTTCCACCTAACCACACAAGATAAAATTAACGGTAGTACTAGGTTAAAACTTTTAGCAATTTGAGTGTTAGGTTAATGACGTGTTTCGGCATCGGTAAGCATGGCAACTATCATTATTTGCCAGGACTGTATCCTGGGGGCTTGTAGTTCTTCCACATATTTCTGGTATATTGAATGGTCTTTCACATACCCTTGAGGTATATCAAAAGGTACTTCACGTACTCGATACAATTCCAGAAGGCTCCTATTGAACGGTTGTACATTAGATAGCACCACTACGAATTTGAGCTCCCATGTACCTAGCGTATATTGGGAGACCCTTTTAGGAATCCACAAAACATCTGAGTTATCCTTTTGGCTTGTCCTGTGAGGTTCCTGAATCTTATCCACTCCTTTCACATGTTTTCTTATTTCTTTTAGTTTGAGTAGTGCTTGCTTGTGCGTGGTTGTTAGGGGGTTTTTAGAGAGTTTAGAGATGGCATCCCCATTTGGTACTACCACTGTTGTAATCTCATAGATCACATAAGGTTACCAATAATACACATAGAAACATATAATCATAATAGACACAAGAGGAAAGAATAGATAATGAAGTAACAGATTATATTATAGAATCACATGAGGGTCCATACATATACATAAAACTGAACCACATTCTACACTGGCTCAACAACCTATTATATATGATTTACAAAATAGTTATGAGTAACTACTTATCAGTTCAGTCAATCGACATGACCTTTGGAGGCAAACCTAATCTCCAATTAGTTGGTTAACTTGACTAGTCGGTTCACCAACTAGCTCCTCCAACAACCACTCAAGAGGTCTCTTTCCAAGGTGTACCTTTTGTATTCCATCTAAGTGAAGGTATTGATCCTCCCTTGATTGCCACTCTAAATATTCCTAGGTTAACTATAGGATTACCGGTCTAGCTGTTTAATTTGGTAATTCCTATTACACCTAATGTATCAAATATCACCTCTCCTCCGAGAGAGGATCAACCTCAAACTGATCTTGCTCCTTCTTTGCCAGTTGTGGCTTCGTCCCTTTATTCTTCTTCGCTTGACCAAATCTCTACAGTTAGTAGTCAAGTGGATAAGAAGAAGAAGGATAAGAAAGATAAAAATCAACAACCATATGCTCTTGATGGAGCTCGTTCTAAGAGAACGCCTGGAAAACCCAAGTTCCCTTGTAGGATTTGTAAGGGGGACCACCTTCTTAAGGAGTGTCCCAGTGTCTCCCGTGTACAAGAAGAGTGGTCTAAAAATTCCCCACTGTTTGTGTCATCAACCTCTGATCATCATGTTGATGATACCCCCTCAACCAGTGACCCATTAGTAAAAGGTTGTAAAGGTAAAGTCTTGTATCCTTGTTTGATATGCATGGCTATGCACCATACTTTTCTTTTTCCAAGCATTGATGAATCTTTGCATTGGTTGGAAAATATTACTGATCATCAACAGTGATTCCAATAAGTGATAGTAAGTTATCCCTTGATTACCCGCTGGTTGACCAAGTGATCAATTTAGTTTCATCTGTAATTGATCCCACTCCTCCTTCGAAGAGTGAATTGGTCGAGTCGATGTCATTTTTACCTGATCCCATTCTTTTATCAGAGAACGTTTCGACAGAGGCTATCACCGTGATCCAGTATTTGTCTCCCCCTACTCTCTCCGATGAGAGTGGCGATCAAACTACTGATGTCTTTATGCTTTGTTTTGATTGTTCTCGACAAGAGGAAATTTTGTCTCTTTCGATAGAACACTCTCCAAGTAATGAGGTTATTTCCTTTGACTAGAGTAACCTAACCAAATCTCATCTTCATTCGAGTGTTCCTTTCCAGATAGCTGTGCGAATGATCTCTAAGAGTATACTCTGCACTTTCATTAATGAAGGGGCTTCTATTAGAATTCTATCCTCTACTACTTGGAAATCCATAGGTTCTCCTCCGCTTGTGCCAACCACCGATTAGATACTAACTTTTAATCGAAGACCTACAACGTCTTTAGGGATCCTTCCTCAGTTGCCTATTACTTTGGAAGGAAAAACTGTCTATATCGATGTTATGGTAGTCCAAGGTCCCTTAGATTTTAATATGCTCCTTGGGCATGATTATGTTTATGCCATGAAAGCTGTAGTATCCACAGTATTTCGAGTGATGTATGTTCCCCATGATGGGAATATTGTGACTGTTGATCAACTTTCCTTCATTAAACCTGATTATCATGTGACTCCTAGTCATCAGACTTCCTTGAATTTCCTGCATGTTGTTGTGTCTCTTTCCCCTTCTAGTTAGCTTCTTCCCATCATAGGTAAAATGGGGGGCATTGTTAGTTTTTCAACATTAAGCTAGAATTATTAGGATCTTTAACTAAGAGAATAACAAGTACACCAATCAAACACAAGAGACAATGAACATAGTGTTTTTCCTTGGGGAAACCATAAATGGAGAAAACCCCGCAACTTCCTCAGAGATAGAATCAGCACAAAAGGTAAAACCCCAAAACAGTAAGATGCACTCCCGACAACAGTAACCTTCTTCTTCTCTAGCCCCAGTGTCTTCTCCTTCCTCAACTATGTGCTGCACTTGAGTGTGTAAGTGATGTGTACTAAATAGAGAGTCCAACTCTCTATTTATACTAATCCCAACATGACTAAAACCCTACTAGGACCGACCTCTACTAGGAGAGTCTAATAACCCTAGTGCCCCAGAACTGCAGGGACTTTAACCCTTAGACAATAGGAGGGTTACCCACAATGACTTGACATGACTTGTTTACATTATTGATCCTCCTGATCGAAACATTGGGGCATGAAAACATGACTCAATTACATTATAGATACATCCTGGAATAAACATCGGGTTACAATACATAAGATACATTGATGAATACATTTCGAAGTTACAATTACATCAACACTCCCTCTTAACTAGGAAGGTATTCTCTCGACACAATTTTCATCACTAGGATTCTTCTCTAGATCTTCTCATCATTTGCATCTTCAAGTCATCTTCATCTGGATCTAGATCATCACTCGATCTGGATCATCATCACTGGATCATACTCAATCTGGAACATCACTAGATCATCATCACTCGATCTGGATCATCACTCGATCTGGATCATCACTCGATTTGGATCATCACTGCTAGATCTGGATCATCGCTCGATCTGGATCATCACTGCTAGATCTAGATCATCACTCGATATGGATCTCTCGAAGTCATCATAACTGGATCTGGATCATAGCTCGATCTAGATCATCACTGCTGTTCATCATCATATGTGCTATCTCATGATTCTTCTTGTCATAGGAAGTTCTACAGAGCAAACCCTTTTTCATGCTGGTTGTAGGCCTAGCCTCCATTTAGGTCTTCTTCAGCACTTATATCTAACCTACTCGTCAGAAAGGCACAACACTCATATCCATCCAAGTAGGAACACATCCTGCTCACAATGATGGAAGAGTTCCACACTTCCAGCCAGGATGGAACACATCCTGCTCACAATGATGGAAGAGCTCTACACTTACATCCATCTAGGTGGGAACACATCCTACTCAGAATGATGGAAGAGCTCTGCACTTACATCCATCCAGGAGGGAACACATCCTGCTCACAATGATGGAAGGGCTCTGCACTTACATCCATCCAGGAGGGAACACATCCTACTCACAATGATGGAAGGGATCTGCACTTACATCCATCTAGGAAGGAACACATCCTGTTCACAATGATGGAAAGGCTCTGCACTTACATCCATCCAGGTGGGAACACATCCTGCTCACAATGATGGAAGGGCTCTGCACTTGCATCTGGCTTGGTAGGAACCAAATCCTACACCCTCGTCAGAAAGGCATGCACTCACATATAACCTGGTAGGAACCAAATCCTACACCCTCACCAGAATGGCCCCCAGTCCCAGACTGAGCTACTTGGTAACGGACCAGGTGCCTCCACTCTCCTGGAGAGTGGTAGTTTCCCTTACATCTGTCTTACTCGATAGAATGGTCAACACTCACATCTGACATGAGAGGAACCTAATCCTTTAGCCATGACAGAATGCTTCAGCCCTTATATCTGACCTACTCATCAGAATGGCTCTCTCAGTCCTGGATTGAGTGTTCCTGGTAACTGACTAGGTACCTCCATTCCCAAAATGGCAATCAGCACTCATATCTGACATAGAAGGAACCAAATCCTCTGACCATGACAGAATGGATCTACCCTTATATTTGACCTACTCGTCAGAATGGCTATGGATCTCAGCACTCATATCTGACATGGAAGGAACCAAATCCTCTCACCATGATAGAATGGCTCAGCCCTTATATCTGACCTACTCATCAGAATGGCTGTGGGACTCATCACTTTCCCCTGGAGGAAACCTCGATCTGGAGAACACCAAGCTTCTCCCTGAAGTACTCGAACTTCACTTTGGCCAATGGCTTCATCAACACATCATCTATCTGTTCCTCCATCGCAACATACTGGAGCTTCACTGCTCCCCTCTGCACCATATCCCTGATATAGTGATACTTAATCTTGATATGCTTCGACTTGTCATGGAACACTGTATTTTCTGATAATGTCACGCAAATTTGGTTATCACAATGTATACAAGTAGCATCCATATGGATATAAAATAAATCAGACAGTATCTTTCACAGCCATACTGCCTCACAACTAGCTGAACAAGCTGTGACATACTCTGCTTCAGCTGTACTCAGTGCCACATAGGATTTCTTCCTGCTGAACCAAGAGATCACACCTGATCCCATAATGAAGCAACACCCTGAATTACTCTTCCTATCGATGGAACTGCCTGCCCAATCTGAATCAAAATAACCCTCTAGGTTAATATTTTGATTCGCATCGTACTTGAGCCCATAATCAACTGTACCCCTCAGGTGCCTCAGAATATGCTTTGCAGCAATCAAGTGAACATTTCTCGGATCTATCAAGAACTGGCTCAAGGTGTTCATAACAAAGCAAATGTCTGGTCTTGTGTTCGTTAGGTACATCAATGACCCGATCATTTGATGATACAGTGTAGCATCAACCGACTCTGATGAAGCATCGCTCAATAGATTTAGGTTCAATGCCATAGGTGTGGCCATAGTCTTGCAGTCCATCATCCCAAACCTCTTTAGGATCTCTATTGCATACTTCCCTTGTCCAAGGAATATTCCATCCGCACTCTGCCACACTTCCATACCTAGAAAATAATGCATCATACCCAAGTCCTTCATTTTGAACTTAGCAACAAGATTTCTCTTCGTATCAACAATCAACCCATCCATACCTGTCACAAACAGATCATCTACATATAGTAGAAGTATCACTGGGTTGTCATATTCAACCTTGTAGTAAAGGTTGGAATCTGCTTTACTCTTGGTAAAGCCCAAATTGGATAGAAAGCTATCAATTCTTCCGTACCATGTCCTGGGTGCTTGTTTCAAACTGTACAGGGATTTCTTCAATATGCATACATGAGACTCCCTGTCATGTGTCTCAAAACTGAGTGGATGTTCTACATACACTTCCTCTTCCACTACACCATTCAAGAAAGCAGTCTTGACATCCATCTGGTGTATCTTCCATTTCATCACTGCAACCAGAGAAAGTACTCATATAATGGAAGTGTATCTAGCTACAGGTGCAAAGGTTTCTTCATAATCTATTCCTTCTTTCTGAGAGAAACCCCGAGCCACAAATCTTGCCTTATATTTTTCAATGCTACCATCTGTAGCATGTTTGACCTTGTAGATCCATTTGGAAGTTACAACTGACTTCCCGTCTGGTCTTGGGAAAACATCCCAAACATCATTCTTCATGATTGATTGGTATTCTTCGATCATAGCATCCTTCCATTCTTTCCATTCTGTTGCTTCTTCATTACTGGAAGGTTCTTTATCAATGAAATCACATAGTAATGCTACATACCCGGCACAGGATCTAGTCCTCTTTCTTTCTCTATGATTGTCTTCTAGAGCCCCATATCTTTCTGGATCTTGGATAAGATCTCGTACCCAAGTAGGTTTCATCTTATGAGGATTCTTCTCCAGAGGTGGATCTACAGGTCTTTGTGGTTCTTCAAATTCTCAATCTTCTTCTTGAGTTTCTTCGTTCATGGTTGTATCATGAATTCTTGGTGCTTCTGCTTCTTCAGGTTCTTCAGCAGGTCTCTTTCTAGATTTTTTGTAAGCTATGTCTTCATCAAATGTTACATCCCTGTTGATGTCAATCTTCTTGTATCTTGGGAAATATATTCTGTAGGCCTTCTAGCTTTCAGAGTATCCCACAAATATACCCTTCTTTCCTGAAGGATCTAATTTTGTTCTCTTCTCTTTTGGAATGTGTATGTACACTGGACAACCGAATATTCTGAGATGGCTGACTTCTGGTTTCTTGCTGGAGAAGACTTCTTCAGAAGTCTTGTTCTCGAGTACTCTATGTGGATTATGGTTTTGTAAATACACCACTGTTCTAGCAGCTTCTGCCCAAAGATGCATAGGAAGGTCTTGATCATGAAGCATTGCTCTTGTTGCTTCCATGATAGTTCTATTCTTCCTCTTTGCAATCCCATTCTGTTGTGGATTATAAGGAGTGGACAAATCCCTCTTAATCCCTGATTGTTTGCATAGATCTTTGAATTCATTTGAAGTGAATTCTTCACCATTATTTGATCGAAGGGTCTTGATCTTCTTTTTAGTATGGTTCTCGATAAAGGATTTGATTTCCTTGAATTTGCTGAATAATTCGTCTTTGTTATTCATGAAGTAAACCCATTTTTTCCTAGAAAATTCATCAATAAAAGAAACATAATATGCATACCCGCTTAGTGAGTTTGATGACATAGGACCACATAAATTAGAGTGGATGATTTCCAATATTCCTTTTGCTTTTCTTTCCTTGCTTGGAAATGTCTTCTTTGTATTCTTTCCTTTCACACATCCTTTGCAGACCCCATCATGTTTTGCTTGGATTTCTGGAAGACATTCAATAGCTTTGCTTGCAATAGGTAGTGCTCTATAATGCACATGTGAAAGCATTCTATGCCAAATTTCACTTGGCTCTATTGTGTCATGGACCAAGTCTTATTCTAGATGGCCCTTTAATTTGTACAATCCTCCTTCTTGTTCTCCAATCACTACTCCATCATTGATAGTCTTTCCCTTTGGCCACATGATGACTTAACCATCTATGAATGCAACCTGCATTCCTTTTGCATCTAATGCCAATATAGAGAGGAGGTTCTTCTTGAGTCCTGGTACAAACAATACTTCTTTCATTGTTAGAGACTTTCCAGAGTCTAGCTTATAGGAAGATTCCCCACTACCTTTTATTGGATATTGGTAGTCATCTCCTAGCTTCACCTTGTGAGGTGATTCATGTTCTGACATTCTTACAAAGGATTCCTTGAATCCATTCATATGTTTGGAAGCCCCACTATATATAAGCCAATCATCACTTCCATGAGTAATGTTACCTATGAGAGCGGAGATCAAAACATATTCATCCTCGCTTGAAGAATCTTCACTTTCACATATGGTTCTTTTCTTGGATGGTTCATCATCCTATGCAGCATGAGCATGATGTCTTCTTTTATTGCTCCTCTTTGTTAGCTTTTGTTTCTTAGGGAAATTCCTTACATAGTGTTCTGCTTCATCACATGTATAACATATGATCCTAAATAAATCTTTTCTAGTGTTATATTTGTGAGAGTGCTTACCTCTGAAGTGATGAGATCTTCTTTTGGTTGTCTTGGAGTGTGACTTGGAGTGTACTGTGAGAGATTGATCTTCACTTCCCATATTTTCTTCTCGAGATTCTATCCAAGCTTCTTCTTGAGAGCACTCTTCCCATAGTCTGTTGAATTTGAATAACTTATTTCTAGCATAGATTCCTTGGATGAAAGAATCCCATGACATAGGAAGGCCATTCAAGGTAGTCATCACAATCTCTGCATTTTCCACTTCTTCATCTACTGCTTCTAGTTTTTCCTTGATCTGAGAAACTATTGTGAAGTAAGACTAGATTGTTTTTGCATTTTGAATCTTCACATTCTTCAGTTGGTTTCTCAGAGTCATCTTCCGGTTTATGTTCTTCCCTTCAAACAATTTGGTTAAGGCATAAAACATAGCTTTAGGTGTCTTGAGAGAGGACACCTATGGGATAAGGTGATCCTTGATAGAATCAGTAATGATCCTCTTTTCCATAACCAACTTCTTCTTATGCAAGGCCTTAGCCTCATATCCCTCTGGAACTGGAACCTCCTCATGGATGTAGGAGTCTAACTCATTTTCTTCTAGGACCAGGGAGATCCTATACTTCTAGGCTCGGAAGTTATCAGCTCCCTCAATCTTTTCATCAAGCTTGGTATGATGAGACATCTTAACTGAGAACCTAAAATGGGAATACAAAATATTTTAGATATTACCAGGTCAAGATGTCGGATCTAAATTTTGAGCTGAAATCCTGCAGAGCTGGTTCAGGAGCAAATTAGGGTTTTTCTTTTCCAGAGTTTTGTCCACCCAAATGCCTTGAAATTTATCCCTAACTTTGATTTTGGGGAGGATATCAATCCAGGCCTGGGGTCACTGAAAAATTCCTCTTCTGTGAAAAGCCCTAATTTCTGGCAGTAGTGACAGGTCCAAAATTGAAAAACCTCAGAATTGGATTCTGTTTTGATAGATATATCTGCCCTAAGGAGGAGAGTTATTCCACCTTACTTTTGTTGAAAATATGTGGAGAGATATCCACAAAGTAGGAATCCCTAGTTCCCGCAACTACATAGTGTCTTCTTCTTAGGTTTGCTCTGATACCATGTTAGTTTTTCAACATTAAGCTAGCATTATTAGGATCTTTAACTGAGAGAATAACAAGCACAACAATCAAACACAAGAGACAATGAACATAGTATTTTTCCTTGGGGAAACCATAAATGGAGAAAACCTCGTAACTTCCTCAGAGATTGAATAAACACAAAAGGTAAAACCCCAAAACAGTAAGATGCACTCCCGACAGCAGTAACCTTCTTCTTCTCTAGCCCCAGTGTCTTCTCCTTCCTCAACTATGTGCTACAGTTGAGTGTGTAAGTGATGTGTACTAAATAGAGAGTCCAAATCTCTATTTATACTAATCCCGGCATGACTAGAACCCTACTAGGGATGACCTCTACTAGGAGAATCTAATAACCCTAGTGCCCTGGAACTGCAGGGACTTTAACCCTTAGACAATAGGAGGTTTACCCACAATTAATTGACATGACTTATTTACATTATTGATCCTCTTGATCGGAACATCGGGGCATGAAAACATGTCTCAATTACATTATAGATACATCTCAGAATAAACATCGGGTTACAATACATAAGATACATAGATGAATACATTCCAAAGTTACAATTACATCAACAGGCATGGATCCAACCTTTGGATATCATATTGGAGTTATGCCGCTAGATTCTGATGTAAGGGGGCAACCCACCTTCCTCTAGACATCATGTTGGCTTAGAACATGCTGCGATCATAGTTCTTATTCTGTTTCAAGCTCATTAAAAAATGTAATAAGTTGTTTGCAAAGTTTACCCTTTTGGTTTCAAGGTTGCATAAAAATGAAACCATGTCTGAGATCATAGTTCTTCTCCTGTTTCAATCTCATTAAAAAATGAAACAACACCTGATCATCATGTCAAGTTTTTACCATCATGTCTATTTTCTCCAAGAATAGTTACCTTCTGTTTCAAGCTTGTGTAAAAGTGAAACAGGTCCCCTTCTCTTGAGTTGAGTCTTCCCTTTAGTGTTAGAACTTGAACCTTCTTTTCACCTTCCTGATTCTCATTCTTCCTACCCCCTGGTGAACATTTTCACATTAGTAACCATGGTTTTTAGATTGGGTATGGAAGAAGAATCGTCAGACGAAACAAAGCTTGGGGGGCATATCGAGCCCCTATCAACCATGCTAGGGGTAATCTTTGCTAGAAATCATGCTGGGGGAAAGCTTCCAACCTTTGTATATCATGTTAATGGGTGTTGTCAAGCATAGCTTACCCATTGATTTCGAGCTTGCGTAAAAATGAAACCAATCTTCGAGCATTCTTTTAACAGATCTTCAAGCTCGTTTAAAATAGTAAGATGGCGTTAAGATTACTTTTCATTTTTCATGCTCTGGTTGAAACATGAAAATTGGTTTCAGCTTATTTTATCACTTTTTCATGCTCTGGATTCAAACATGAAAAAGGTTAATAGAGTCTCCTTTAAACTCTTTTCAGACTCCCTAAATATGAAAATATTGTCGAGTACTTGTATTCTTCATACTCGTAAAAGTATTTGAAGAGTCATCTCTACGATGGTAGGTTATCTCTTTTTCAGTTTAGATAGACTATTTACAAAAAAGGAACACTCCAACCAATCATGACTAGAAGAGTTCTCTTGGGTATTATTTTATACTTTTTTGGGCCCTAGAGACTATATTATATGAAAAAGTACCCTTTGGAGTCTTCTTCCATCTTTGTTTAGACTCTCTAAACATGAACGATATGGAGTTTTCTTTCATTGGACTCGTTAAACTAAACACTGAGATACCCATTTAGGGAACAAACCCCTCCTTTCTCAGGTTTGTAAAACATATGAGTTTGGACTTGTCCGAAGGATGAGCTAAAACGAGTGTTTGTTACCCTCTTTGAACTCATGAAAATGAAAAAGAGGAACTCATCAATCATGATGGGGAAAGTAAGGGAAGGGAATCATTTTTCAAATCAATGGTATTTGTTTGTCACCTTTGAACATGGCACTTGTCTACATATCATTCAGTCAATTGGGTATTCATCTGACTTACAAGTCGATCCACTTTCATGAGTCATGTCACTCCTTTGAACCTTTCAAAAGAATGCATTTCCCACTATCATATTGTGTCTCCGTCTGGTCTAGTCATGCTGCTAAGTCTTTTGTTGGTCCACCCTATGGTCAAAGGAAGTAAAACGTTTACCCCTGCAGTTAAAACAACCTTTGTGTCAGTACTTTTGATTTAGTCCTATGGTTACATTATCTACAACATTACAAAACTTTGTTTCGAGTTTTGTGTTGTCGATGTGGGATTCATTATGGTCCTCCTTCGACAAGACTATTCTTGTCGACATCAGCTCATTATCCAGGAAATAGTCTTAGAAACAAGTTTAGTACCTTGATATTTGTATGCCTTAATGACAAATTCTCTCGCTTTCGAAAAAGGTTTACATAATTGACCTTTGATCAAAATATTCCACTGTGTGTTCGACATCAAAAATTTTATTCACACTCAGTAGATTGTACTAAGGTACCTTGGGAATCATTGACATCAATGGTGATCTCCCTCACACTTGTTAATGGTTCACATCATTGGCCGATAATCAAGTGGTTTCTACCATGTTCAACTTCAGAACATTGTAATCACATGGATAGAATCGTACCTTGTGGAAGATGAGATGAAGACCCTGGGTATTTGTTAAGCACTCATAGCTTTCTCCCCAGGTTGCGATGGAGTATGTTTGTGTCAGAAATTGTTACTAAGGCTAGGGTAACAAGCCAACACAATCTCAAGAGAAAAAACTCAATTCAAACTAAGGTTTAGGGTTTTGTTTATGTGTTTTTGGTTGTAAGCTTCAAGATCATGCAGGGAATACATTCAGAGTAAAAGAAACAACTAAATCATAGACATAAATTGATAAAGATGCCCAACATATCACAAAAATCCAACAAAGAGACTATGCCGTGGTTCATACATTAAAAGATAAGCATTACCAGAAAAACACATTAACTAGCAATGAGTTTACCATTTAAGAAGCAAAACATGCTCAATAACAAAGCCAACATAGACAAAATGTGGGGGAAAGAGTCATATATATCATTATTTCATCAGTAAATGCATATGAGAGTTACAGTACCAGTTCTCTGAACAAGTCTGAAAGTACAAACAGCTAGCAGACCTCCTGATGCTCCCAAAATCCAGAACCCTCATAATGTCTTGCTAACTCATCTAAATAGGAAAGTTCTCCCAAAATCAGTTAGGTCTTATCCACTAACTACCTCCATCGAATCACTAAGCTAGGTAAAGTAAAAAGTTACTTTTTACAAAATTACATGATTACTAAAAATAGCAAATGCTTAACAAAAGTGTTTATCAAAAGTAACCATTAACTAAAAACAGCTTCATACCTCCCTTGCTGCCTCAACAAGGAGGTCAATGCCATCTAGCCTTTGAGGTTGTCTTTTGGTCTTCTTTTTCTCCTGCTCCAGCTTGATCATCTTTTGGGTGAGCTTTCTGTTCTCTTGCTGCAGATTCTTTATTGTGCCTTCTAATTCTGAACAGTGTTTGTCAGTCATCCTTTTTCTTTTAAGAACCTCCTTAGATACCTCTGCTAGTTCTTGGAAATGACCTTTAACATCCAGCAATTCTTCTACAAGCCCTTGATTAATTTTGAATAATCCATCATTAGTTTCTTGCGGGTGTTTCATGTGTTTCCTATATTTCTGAATACTTTCCTGTACATCCTCTTCATCAAAATTTGGGATCTCTGATATACTTTCTTCTTTCATTAAAAAGTCTGTGTAATCTGCAGAATCACCAGGACCCTCCAAAATGCTTTCTTCTCTGAGTATCTGTTCATCTTCATCCTCCCAATCTGTTATGTACTCCTGGACAAGCCTGCAATGTCCAGACTATTCAATGTAATGGAAAACTGTCAGTGAATATGGCTGTTTTATATCGGTCTTTCACTTTAATCTTTGTGTATCAAATAGCCTTGATCTTCAAACCCTAAAAATCCCACTGCTTCAGATTTTGTAAGAGTACAATCAATCATAGGCTTGTTAAATCAACTGGGGACTAATAGCATGAGAAGAGAGAAAAACACCCCTGTCTGCAAAACATTCACCTTCGCCAAAAAATGCCATCAAAACCTGTTTTGAAAGTCAACATGTTCTCCAAGCAATTGATTTTTCACATCATAACAAATATCAACAGCTTTTTAGACCAATTGAACAAACCACTGAACACCTTCTGTGTAAAATATGAGCATAACAAATCAGTTTAGGAGTCCCTTTCAGTGCTGTTTCCTGTAGATTCTGCGTTCACATTGTCATTAGGTCTGAGAAGAAACCTATTCAGTTAGCTCATTACAGCCAGTATTCATCAATATCAGAGTTTCTTGAGTAGGTTAGAGAGCAAAACATAAAAAACCTTCCCTTTGAACTGTCCTCGAAATTCCAAAAGTGGATGCTTCAAACTTAAGGTTATTATGGTACTCTGTTCATGCAAATTCTCACTAATAGCTTCAAACAGCTATTTCTAAGTTGAATGGTTCATTTTAAAACCTATTCTAACTTCTGCAGCAATCAATTTCTTAAAAATAGCCTCCAGCAGGAAAAACCCAATTTCTTCAATTAGACGGGTTTGTATTGAAATACCTATCAATTTTCCAACTGCCACGGTTTATACCTTTGTTTTGGGCTATCAACGGTCTCTCCTTACGCGTACAGGTGTCTCCATGTAATTTCCTTGACTGCAAGTAAGCAAATTAGGAAGCCCTAATTTTCGCTGGCTAAAATAATGCTGTCTCCTCTCCACAGAAACAAATTCCTCCTTTCAAGCAGTTAAATCTTCTTTACGAACACTCCTCTCCTATAATAATGCATATAGAAGGAGAAATTTGCCAGCTTAGACCGGAATTTGCTGATTTCTGTCCAACTGATTCCGCATATTATGCAATGATGATCCTGCTCTATTTCGTGACTGATAACAACTAAAATCATGCTTAAACTGCAGTAAACACGTGTTAAAACACTCACACAAGGCAATTAGTCATTCAGATACTGCAATCATGATCGAAATCCATTTAAAATTTGAAAAAACAAAGGGCCGCGATATTCTTGTAGCACGCCCTTTGTTAAAATTTTGTCTAGCGCTACAAGAATAGCTGCCAAGCCAAATTCTCACAGTTTTTCAACTTTCAGCCAAATTGTCGGAGGTTTAAAAAGCTGCTTGGTTTAAGAAACAAGTCTAACTGCTCTCTAAACACATTAATGAATCAACTTTGAGAATATGACCTTCTTTAACCCCTTTTAAAATATAAGAGACCAACAAAAATCAAATAAAATTTATAAAAAGTAGACTCAAAAAGCTATTCAATCATCCATAGAGTTTCTAAAGGGGACTAAAATCCAAATTGAAAACCAAAAATTAACTGAGATAGATTGAAAAAACAAACCAAAACTGGGGAAAATAAACCAAAAATGGAGAAAAATTTACTGACTTAACATCTGGCTCCAGCTGTGGGATGAAGTCCTCCCTGTGAGGCTTCAAGAACCTGTAGACTAGTGCCTTCTGTCCTTTATTCACCTATCTGAAAACTTCCATTGGGATATGGATTCTTTATTCAATCTCACTCACACCGGTATGTACAATGAAGGGTGAAAATGATCTCATAAACTGTAGAAATGCTTGAGGAATCGCCCATTAATAGGGCTGAGCAATTCCTCACCTTCCAAGGACTGCAAGATAAATGTATTATTTTCCAACACTTTAGAAATCAGAAAAGGTCCAAACCAAAGATTATCAAATTTTCCATGCTTACCCTTCTGTTCTTTTCTTGCATCCCATCTTAACACCAACTCACCTTCAGAAAAAGTATGCTCTTTAATTTTTCTGTCAAACCTGTGTTTTACCTTAGCTCTGTACAGCTGAGCTTCTTTGTCCACCTTCTCTCTATGCTGCTGTAGCTCTATCATTTCAAAGATCCTCCTTTGCATGTCATCCGATTCCTCTTGAGAGTTTTGGAGGAATTTCATCACCGGAATCCCCAACTGAACAGGGGACACTGCCTCAGTGCCATATACTAGCTGAAAAGGTGAAGTGCCAATAGCCCGTTTTACTGTAATCCTGTCTGCCCATAATGCATACTTCAGCATTGAATCCCAAGACCTTTTATTATGCTTCAGCAATTTCTTTATACTTTGAATGAAATTCTTGTTAGATGATTCAGCCTGGCCATTCCCCTGAGGATAATAGGGAGTTGAGTGTTTCAAAATAATGCCATTTTTCTCACAGAAAGCCACCATTGCCTTGGATTTGAATGCTTTTGCATTATCAGCTATTAATCTATGTGGACAGCCAAATCTACTCAAGATATTATCTTCAATGAACTCCATAATCACCTTATCTGTAGCATTCCTTGTAGGAATGGCTTCCACCCATTTTGTGGAAAAATCTGTGGCAGTCAGAATCCAATGATGCTGTCCTGAAGATGCTGGATTGATCTCTTCGATAAAATCCAGACCCCATTGCTGAAAAGGGGCATTGACTGCAATAGGCTTCAATGGAAAGGATAATAATTTCTGTTTACCTGCAAATTTTTGACAGGGTATGCAAGCTCTTACCTGCTGGTAAACATCTGTGAACAGGGAAGGCCAATAGTATCCAGCTCGTAAGATTTTATATGCTATAGCTTTCCAATACTTATGCCCTCCACAGGCTCCCTCATGAGATTCTGAAATTACTTCCCCTATTTCAGCTTGATCCAAGCACCTTAACAAGATACCTCCAGGGTCTTTCCAAAACAATTGATCTTCAACTAGACATTATTTTGTAGCTTTCAGTTTCAGAGACCTGACAGCCTTCCTATCTAAGTGTTCTGGGCATTGCAAAAATAACAAGAAATAAACAATATCAGCATACCAATCTGAAGATGAATAAGAGTCCATGATCCTTTCTTTTTCAAGTGCTGCTTGCTTTTCTTCAGGTGCTGATTCTTCTGCCATAACATGTAATCCTAGTGCTTGACAATTTGAGTCGGCCAGTAATTTGGCCAATCCTTGTCCTTTGACCAGCTTTGTAGGTCTGATTTCCACCTCATATTCCATAATCTTAGCAATCCACTTTCCTCTCTTGCCTTCACTGTCAGGCTGTGTCAGAATATCTTTCACTGCTGCATTTGGAACAAATGAAATCACCTTTGAATGAAAAATATAAATTCTGAAAAATTTCAGAGCCTTCACAAGGGCATAGGCTTGTTTTTCCAGAATGCTGTACTTTAGTTCAGAATCCCTCAAAGTCTTACTAAAGAAAGCAATGGGCTGTTCTAGTCCTTCCTTGTTTTTCTGGAGCAAGACAGCTGCAATTGTATTTACTGAAGCAAAAGAAAAGATAAGGAACTCCTTGGTAAAATCAGGACTTACCAACATAGGTGCTTCAATGAGAGCCACCTTTATTTTCTCGAATACTGCCTTTGCTTCAACAGTCCACTTGACTTCTTGGTCTTTCTTTAACATAGCTATGATTTGCTTTATGGTTTCAGCAAAATTAGGAATAAACCACTGCAGAAAATTTATCTTGCCAATAAATGATTGCACATCTTTTTTTCTCCTCGGAAAACTAATCTTTAATATTGCTTTGACTCTCTCAGGGTCAATTCTAATGCCATCAGCAGACACCAAGTGACCCAACAGTCTGCCCTCTTGAACAGCAAAATGAGATTTCTTGGGGTTTAAAGACAGTCCAAATTTTCTGCACTTCTGAAAAGTTTGCCTCAAATGTTTTAAGTGCTCATCATTAGACTGTGAGAACACAGTGATGTCATCTAAATAAATGACAACGAATTTATCTTTCTCACCTACAAATGCAATGTCCATTGCCCTCTGAAAAGTGGCCCCAGCATTCATCAAACCAGAGGGCATCTTATCGTACATAAAGGTCCCCCAAGGGGTGGTAAATGCTGTCTTCTCTTTGTCATCAGGGTGCATGGCAATCTGATTATACCCTGAAAATCCATCCACCATAGAAATCCTCTGAGCTCCCACAACCTGCTGTAAAACCTGTTCAATCTTTGGCAGAGGGTAGTTGTCCTTTAATGAAGATCTGTTGAGATTCCTGAAGTCAACACACAGTCTAATCTCGCCATTCTTTTTCCTGACAGGTACAAGATTTGCAACCCAGGAAGAGTACCTGAGAGGCACTATTATCTTAGCATCCAGTAACTTTTTAATTTCTTTTTCAATCACAGGGAATAAGGCTGGATTTATCCTTCTCAATTTCTGTCGGAAAGGCTTGACATTGGGCTTCAAGGGAACCTTATGCTGAATGATTGCTGTGTCATAGGTTCTTAATTCTTCATAGGACCATGTAAATACATCCACATGTTCTTTTAAAAGCTTGATATATCTTCTCCTTTGCTCAGCTGTCAGAGATTTAGAAATTTTTACCATTCTTGGGTTTTCTGCAGTCCCAATATTGCAGTCCACTACATTATCTTCTGAAGATTGGACTACTGGTTTAGAAGGTGTATCATCTTTGGTAAAAATTCTTTCTAAAGGCACTAAAACTTTAGGGATAAATTTACTTTTCAACTCAATGATCTTATGACCTGCAATCTTACCTTCAGGAAACTCATTTTCAGCAAAAACATTTTCAGCAGACTCACTTTCAGCAGACTTATCATCCTGTTCTTCTCCTTCATCATCATCCTGATCAATTTGGGCATTAGTAAACTCATCTGTAAGCTCAAGAAATTTTTTGATTTCAATATCATCTTCAAATACCCTCCAGTGTTTCACATTGTCAGGTACACATGGTCTGTACCTTACCTCTATAGGATACCTTAGCTGAGTAGTTTTAGGAATTTTGAAATATGAGGCTGCTAGAGCCAATGAATCAGCAGTTTCATTATGATTTCTGGGAATATGAGTGATATTGAATGCTATGAAATAATTATCAAGCATATCCCATACCTCATTTCTATAGACCTTCAACAAATCCTGCTTTACTTGATAATTGTTCTTCACCTGTCGAACAACCAACTCGGAGTCGCCATATGCACTAATTTGCTGAATGCCTAAGTCTTTAGCAGCTTTCAGTCCTAATATCAGAGCTTCATACTCAGCAGTATTGTTAGTGGTGACAAACTCCAGCTTATACATGAGTTTCACTGTTTCACCTCCAGGAGAAATGAGTAAGACTCCAGCTCTAGCTCCCTCTTTGCAGGAGGATCCATCAAAATATAATTCCCATAGCTGATCTTCTTCTTCTCTGCAATGTCTCACTGGTTTTTCTTTTCCAACTTGTAAAAGGCCAACAGAATTATCTTCATCACTGAAATTCAACATGCAAGTCCCTAAATCTTTGTCAACAGCATATAGGGGATGATTAGTGGGGTTTTTGTCATCTGTGACAATGTAGGCAAACTGTAGTTCTCTGTAAAGTCTCCTATTTTCTCCACCAAAAACAGGAATAGTGGCATATGAGAGATCCATCTGTAAGGTTCCTCCAACCTTCTTTTCCCAGGATCTTGAAAGAAGCATACCAAACTTGGGTGTGATGTCTGCTACAACAACATCCATTATGACACTCTTCATGGGCAGCTGAGTAAGGTTAACAACCATGTCTTTAATTACCCCTAGACACTTGACAGCTCGGGAATCAAAGGCATATAAGTCATGGTAAGGTTTGGTGATACTGAGACCAAGGGCTTACATCACAGCTTTGGGAATTAAGTTTTGGGATGCTCCAGAGTCTAATAGGCAATTATGAATCATCTGGTCATGGACAGTTAAGGTAACATAGAAGGGAGGAGAGGCACCAGCTTCATTTTCTGTTTTCTTAGCTAAGGCAGATCCAATGAATATCTTTGGGCTTTCTTCTTGTAAATTTACAATATCAGAAACAGGCTGACCACCAGCAGCAGGCTGACCACTAGAAGCATTCATAACTTTTAAAACTGTTTGTTTATAAGATGGATTCTTTATAAGTTCAGTCAATGGAACAGGAATTTTCAATTTTCCTAATTCAGTTTCCAAATTGAAATTCTGGGCTGACCTGTTCATCTCTTCAATTTCAGAATTCTTCTTAGACCTTTCTACAGGCTGCTTCTTCTCTGTGACAGGATCAGCAACTTGTTTATCAGGAACATTTGCAGCTGGAACATTTGCAGCAGGTACAACAGCTTTCTTCTTGGGAG